>JAHZMV010006355.1:0-12691 GCA_027743765.1 Coecobrya sp. COE2
AAAAAGTGCTGATCATCAAACATTCCTTCGCATTTCACTAGCTTAGCACATCATGCTTTAAGTAACAACAATTGTGTATATGTGTCTATTTTGACTTTTTTCAATGCTTACCCAATTCTTACATGTACACTTTAAACTTTCATATCAATTCCATTGAACATGAACTCAAGAAATGAAATAAAGATAAGATGATCGAAGTTTTTGAGCGTGTAATGAATATAGTTAAATGGACAACGAAAGGGATGTACGTGCGTATGACAATAATGATTAATATATAGTACTATTATAAACATAATGTGCATAACAATAATTTGAAGTACGTATTATAGATTTGTACAGTGAGCAAATAATCTATCACTAGATTAACTGTGACAATTCACACGATTCGATATTAGTTTTCATGTCCACTTCTATTAATCCACATATACCACCCGTCCATTTATAACTAAAGCTTCGGGAGAGAAATGATAAATTTAAAACGCTCATTGTTGTTTTCTATCTGTTTTAGTCACTCGATTTTCAATTTTGAACTTTATTCTTTGTAAATCCCCTCCGCTACGCGTGTATGTACAAAAAGTAATCCCTTCCCGTTTTAGCGAATTGTGTTCTGAACATGGATATTGCATTTTAGATCGCCGTCGTCGGTTCCGCCACACTTTACAGTTTTACTGACTCCCCCTCCATGATGCTTCAATTACTGATTTACTTCTATTTTGTTGCTCTCTTCCCCTTTTACTAGATAGAAAAAGTATTAACCGTGTGTATTGCATACAATCTTTGCATTTTTCCATGATATGGAGAATGTCAATGTCAGAGTCAAATTCGGAAAACTGAAATTGAATATTATGAGCTCACATGCATGCATATGACTCCCCGTTGAACTTCAAGTGAATACTCTCCTACCATATGCACACTTATTGAATTCTCTAAAAAATGTACTTTTCCCTTTTGATTACTTCATCCGCAGCATCTTGATAGAACAAGTACAACTAAATAGAATAATAAAATATTTCAAATATGTATCTTTTGTTGCTGTTATTATGACACTGTATGCATTCATGCGTGCTTACTCGTAAGATTGAACAATAAGTTTCCCGTTCTCATATATTGGCAATTCCAGTTCACTCACATGCATACAGTAACAAAAAGATGTAATTTATGATTTGAATTTAAAGCTTTACACTAAACATGTATGTATATGTGTGTGTCATCATCGAATGAAGAGGGCAATAAAAAAGTGCAGCGTTACAAATATATGCATGCAGTTGTGCACACAACACAACTACTAATACTATCACTGAACATTCCTTACATTGACAATGGTGATAGAAAACTCAATATAAATTGAAAATCTAATCCTGCCATCCTACTACGCAGACGAAACCCTAATATATTCTAATTTCATTCGGAAAGTGGTACACACAACCAGGAGCCAAGTATAGTCAAACAAAGCGCTGCGACACTTTTTCGGTGAATAAATAATTGTCTTTGAAGTGAGCAAGGAAGCATATATGCACATTTACAATCACTAGTTCTGTGACAAAAGTTACACAAGAAGTTACTTGGACGTATACAGAATATAAGTTATTGCCACAGGAAATGCATGCAATAATAATATAGATTCTTCAGTCAATCGCGTAGGAGTCGAAACGAAGAGACAACAAAAACAAACTATGTAACACAATCAGTAAGAGACAATACAAGGGAGCGGAGTGAGTGCAAGACAGAAAAAGAGATGGATGGCTCCCGCATAGTTTTCAATTTTCCAGTATTATAATATGTATATAGGTACTTATATTCCTTCATTATTTCGGCTTCCAACAGAACAAGAACGCATACCGTTTCTAATATTATAGACTTTTCTTTTACTCAAACAACTTATTTTATTGGGAAGGTACGACCGCACATATTTATAGACATATACATATAACTATGACAGTGAAAGGATAAATGAAAGTTAGTTTAGTATATGTACATACATTATTGGATAGAAATGATATACATTGATTGCATGTTATAGAAGAAGGGTGTCACTACTAAAGTTGTGTAGTTAAATATACACTGCATCAGTATACTAAAGGGAAAATGTAGCTAACTTGCTTTTCTGTACTAGTTGTACTTTCACTAGGGACTATCCCTCTAGACTTTTTGAGATGGATATTCTCTACTTTTGTAAATTGAAAATCTGTCGCCACCCAGGTTTGCTCCTTTCTTGTTTGCGTGCTTAAACATACCTTTCCTAAGATTAGCAGCCCTTTGCAATTTTACATTTTCTCCACCTCCCAATACATGTTGTCCGTATAATAGTTGTGATGGTAAGAGGGAAGTGAAAATGTATCAAGAATGCACTGTCCCAACTTTATTTGAAAATTCCATGCAAAATTCGTGATGGAATTCACATACAATGATCATGTTGTGTACATGCATTTTGGTATTGTCTGCTTTAATATTAGTCTCACGGTAAATTTCCTTTCCAACTTTGATGACGGACTCTAGCTTGTATTGTTATTTATGCAGAATGAGAGAACAATTTTGATCGGTGGTTATTAAACATGCATAGTACACGACATGCTTGCATGCCTGAATTGTATTCATTCGCTTATTCCAGCCATTCATTGTCGCTTAAGATTTATCCAAGTGTGAAGAGGGAGGAAGCGAGTAAAAGATGTGATGTAGAAGAGGGAAGGTATTGCAAAGACATAGCTCATTTTGATGATTTCCAATTCGTTGCATGCATTTTATTTCATACACAAACAGGATGGAATGGATTATATATCATTCATACGAAGAACGGGGACGCAAAATGGAAAACATGTTCGACATCATGGAATTCGCTCGCTTCGTGTTATTATCTGTTGTCGGCGTGTGTGGAACCCTTGAAACTTGTGTTGTGGGTGTCTCTGCTATTCTATGAACTCTAAGTTATAGCACCAGAATCAAACTGGTTGGCTAAATTGATGGTGTGTTGGTGCAACAAAAGGAAGTTCTAATGATATCGTGTATTGTGTTGTGTGTCGTCCTAGAAACTGTCTACCAACCTAAACCATCCAATGTACTGATGATAAATACTGCCATCGCAATATCTTTCCGTATTGTAATAGTTAAATATTGTACACGTTTACCAAACTGCTAACACAATAAATAAGCGAAAAGTTTGATGTTCCGTCCAGCAAACTATTTATGTATGCATAATATATTGGATCATCTTGGTTTTGATGTTAAAGTTTATTTGTGCAAACTGTAGAGAACACAAGGGCATGAAAGTGCGCCGCCAAGTCAGAAAATATTTCCTGTGTAATCATGAGAATAATAATAATATGCGTGATCATGCATGCAACAAAACTAATTTTCATCTTGGGAATATAATCAATCATATCATACATGCAAGCGAGAGCAACAATGGAAGATTCAGCTGTATAGGTACATTAGAGTTTAGCTTGAGCGAAGACGATGATCATGATGATAATGACAAAGTACTTTCCCATGCGGGAAGATTATTCTTTTTGAAAAAAGTTGGCTGGCACATACCAAGTTGCTTCCGATTTTTGCCACTGTATGTGGTATGTAAATGGGCCCCTTTGCTGCAGTCAAGATTCTACGAATGATATGACATCACTACTTCGTAGAATAGGGCTGTGACTTGTCATGGAGTAGAGGAACGAAATAAGAACTATTGCTATGGAACAGGATAAAAATATTACAGTTGGGTGAGGTGGAAGAACGAAAGGTTCCATGCAGAAGGTACATAATCCGCAATCCACACATACGATTTTAAGAATTTATTATACTTGATTTGGTGGTAAAGCACGAACCGATGTAATGAAATGATGCACAGACTCCCTGTCTTTCCATCTAAATGTGATTTGATTTACTGTCTTTAAAAAGAAGGAAAAGGTAAGTAAATGTAGTAGGTAGATATATTCTGAATTTAGTGGTGCATAATTACCTACATCGTGTATGCATGGTATGTTATCCATTTTCTCATTTTCCGTTAGCGACAGACAACTACGAATTATTTCGCATCAGCGGAAACTCTAATCGAAACTTTCACGCTTTCATGAGTTTATTCATTTGATGAAACTTGCTATGCCATACATGCATATTCGGAAATTGGGAGAAAGCAAATGGAAATAATTTAAATAGTGTACAGTAAAAACGTGCAAATGACTATCGAAACATGGTTACACTTACTCAACAATTTTACGTGTTCATGAATGATGCATTTAATATATTTAGCTTTTTATAAAGTACAGACACGAGTAATGGTGTAATTCAATATATTAATATATATTTTATTATGGTTACTGTACACCTTATATGAACAATGTAGTGAGGTCCACCAATTTCATAATAGAATCGTAGTCAAAATGTTTGAAACTTTTCACTTGTATATAGTTTTTCAACAACATTATCTCCCAATTGCCTCGTTTAGATAACTAATCCTGATATTGAAACTGAATATCTAAATTCAATGTTAACAATGAATGTACGGTAGCAAAAACAATTCTTGTTATTTTACTTTTTTCCAAAGTGTCAACATTTTTTCAATAGAACAAATGCTCCTTTATATTTGTTGTGTTAGTCAATCCAACTCTAGGTGTAAATTCATTAATGTTACTTTTCCATCCGTGGTACCGCTCGTACTTGAATGAAGGCATAATTTGGTGTAACCAAGTGCTCTCAAGTAGCATGTAATCGAATCAAATTCGTACAGGAAATGAAGCAACTTTATTAGCTGCTGCTTCATATCTACTGTTGGTTATATCCGGTTTTCCAAAATACTCTAAACTTTGCATACCCTTAACTAAATACATATATGTATACTATCATCTTAATATCGAGGATTACTGTTTCACCATGTAGCAAATATTTCTGCTCTTCGTACTTTTTTTATCATTTGCAAAATGAACAAACCAAAATACCATGTAGGTCGGCCAGGCTTATATGATTAAACAGTGGAGTGAGGTATCACTGGGTAAAGCGTTCTGCATATGTACATAATTCAAAAGGTTGTAAAACCTACCTCTACTACTACACGCCACCCTCTTCCCGGTCACTTATCACGAGTATGTAATTAAAATTGATTATTACTAGATTTTAAGACTGATAATCAGTAATAATTCAACTTTGTGTAGGTATAATGCACAATCATAATAATATCAGCAGAAGCCGTTTGTTTCTTTGAATATGGGTTGTTCTTAGTTGAAACCATAATTTAATCAATATTACTTCTAAAATAAGCTCATGTAACAAATTTTGCATGAAATCTATGAGTTTACGCTTTTGGGTCCATATAAAATAATGATAAAATATGTTCTTTATTACAATGGAATGTTTAGGTGCACAGTACCTGATATGTTTTATATTTGTATCCATATTTCAATGTAATGGTAAATGTGGATTCTATCGAAAATACTTTATAATAAATAGATATTATGATTATCTATTTTCGATTATCATTTGGATGTGAAGTAACATTCACAACAAAATCATGCTCGTATTTTAAAAGCAACGGTTCCATAACTCATAAATCATTCTAACATTTTACAGAATTTAAAACACCCTATCGTTTAATTCATAGTAATTTCAATTAAGCCATAATATGTAATTATTTTGAAGATCTGGAAAATACATACATCTGTAGATGCTCTGTCCATAATAAAAAAAACCCTGTCCATTTGATCACTTGATTAATTCTGATTCCATTATAGTGTATGTATTTATTTAAATTCGCAAGTGTGTTCAATGATATTTTGCAAAGTTTTCACAGAAAGTACAACATTCATTTACGTCTCAGAGCACGACCAAAACAGCAGAGAAACAAAATTGTTATTATAGTCAGTGTGAAATCGTATATCTGATGATCAAAGTGATGAATGAAAAGCACACTATTCTGGTAGCAGAAATCAACATATAGGAGAAGGAGACAAAATATACATTACCGATTACTTTACTCATTTTAAAATGCTGATTGTGTTTGTTCTGGTGAACTGCTTTCAGACAGACGTTAAAGTGACTGATCGTCTACAACGAATGAGCGACAATCTCATGTTAAAAACCAAAACAATTCAACTCAATATACATACCCTGCTACTTTTCTCGCATCCAAAATTCACAATAGTAGCAGCAGCAGTAACAAGCTGCTTAACTGAGAACTGAGGCTACTTTAAGAGTGCACACTCCTCGTTACTAGAAAGCCTCTCGTCTCCTATACAATATTACCCATTACATCTCTCTCTCTCTTCTCTCACACGTTGCCCTTACGTTGCGTTTTATTCTATCGTCAGACTAAAAAGTAAATGATGGTATAGTAAAATAAGAGGAGCATACACATGAATATAGATTCTCAATTCACCATCACCACTGCTACATGCATTACATGAGACAGATGTGTGCGTGTGCAAGTGTTGTGAAAGAAATGAAAACCAAGCTTGAAAAGGGCTTTTGCTGCTTGCTCATCTTCCACAGTTAGTCGTCCTTTCATGATGCTCACTCACTACACTTTTCGTTGAGAAGAGGAAAGCATAAGTTTTTATTCCGATGTTACAACAATACAGTAATAGTGCATAGATTTGTGTAGACGTTGTAGCAGCAGACAAGCAAAGCAGAAGCACCAGAGAGCTGCTACCAGCACAGAATAAAAACATTCAAGCTTTTTCAGTTCATTCTAATATTCCTCTCTTTCTCATTGTATTTAACCAATGGTCCACCCGGATCGGTTCCCCAGTTTGTGTCACACTCTTGGAACAAGTTGACTACCATCAGAGGTACTAAAAACCAGGAAGTGGTGTGGTTTGTGTGTGTGTGAGTGAGACATGTTGCAAAAATATGTAAAAACGCAACATTCAAAAGATGACAAAAACAATTTTAAAATGAACCTTTACAAAGTTGTTAGTTAACCATAAATCGATCAAGTGCTAACAACAGTTGTATACGCTAGTTTTCACTTTTAAGCATTCCATTAGAATAATTTTATGACAAATTACTGCATAATAATTGAAACTCAAAATCCCCCAGTGAAACATTCACAAGAGAGTGAAGTGGCAATAATTAACAAAGGAAAGCACAGCATGCCCCAAAATATTTTGACAAGATGACAGTGTTGATGATTATGCCTACGTCTTCGGATTTGTCAAGAACATATAGACAAAATATGTCAAGTAATTTAAAAATTACTCTGTTACCACTATCGTGGCGAAAAATAACCTCAGCTAATTGTTTTCATAGAAAATAATTTTTTTGAATTGGATCATCCGCTGAAATGAAATTAACATCTTGGATGGATTATGGATAACAAAACATTGACTCATCTTCTAGTTCAAGTTTATTTACTGTTATTACTAAGACTAAAGTTTACGATAAAAAGTAGCATGAAAAAGTTTGGAATTATTCCTTTGAGTGAAACTAAAATTATTAGTATGTATTGAGTGAAAATAAGGAGTGTGAAGTGGTGAAGAAAAAACTCAAGTGTGTGTGATTTTCTATCACTGATTCCCACTTTTTCAAATCCCTGCTTCTTCACTTTTCACATTCCCCTTCCCCGTATGCCCTGCTTCGTTACTTTTTGTATAGATACACTTAAACACATACGCAGACAAAACTATATTTTTGAATCGGGGACAGCTGGTGAAATTAATAGTGACAGATCAAGAGTTTACAAATTAAAGGAATTACTGCGGCACTATCACTATCAAAACTCCCTTGTCGTCAGCACTGCAACAGTGTCAGCAAAGGAATCCTTTTATAATGCTCCTCCATAAAAACCGTACAATATACAAACGAAGCAAATGTATCCGAAACAAAGTGAAAATTTTCCCAACAACCAGAATAATCTAATATTGTATGAATCAAATGAAATGTTTTCTTGGTTAAATCAATTACTGATGACTGTATGCTTTTGAGTTCTAAGTTTCCAATAATGAAATTGAATTCGATTCCAGAAAGTGTGCATTTGGTAGTCAGTATGATTGTGCCTTGTTAATCATCTTACCCTCGTCATCGTGGTTGACATTTCTGTCAAGATTGTTCCGTCTTTTTACTATATTGCATAATCATCCCAAATAAGCCACTGCTTGCCAATCCTCTCTACAATTTTAAACCTTTAAACTCTTGTACACACAAAGCCGTAAAGTCATTCTTTATTGATACTTTATTCAAAAAGCTGTATATCTTAACAGGGTGTTAACTATAAGACAAAATAGCTTTTTATTAGTAAACAGTTACCTTCCATATTTCTCATTTTTCGATGAAGTTTTTGAATGCATTATTTACCAACTCAAGTAGATTATGATGGAATAATTTGCTAGTTTTTAATTGTTGTTTCTGCGAAGAGTATAATATTTCTTTGTATTCTCAATCCACAATTCTAGTCGGAAAGTCGTAATCAGTTGAATGCTACCTACATAATACAATATATAACTATATTAAATTATATTTATGTAAAAACAAACCTTATACACCGAAAAGTTAAAGAAATTAGATTTAGATAACTGAGTAGAGAGTGACACGTTGTACACATGCCTTAAAATTTTATTCTTCAATTTTTCATAACTATAAAGAAACTCAGCATAAATTAATTTTTGTAAACGTATATTCAGTAGCGGAAAACGACCAGTTTTACAAAAAAAAGATATATTATACAAACTATGTATTACTGATATTTTAATGTGTTAAGGCTCCGAATTAATTAAAAATATTTATGTGGAAAGCTTCTGCTAAAAAAATATGCGAATATACCTTCTCTACAAAACCCAAAGCTGTGCTGTTGCTTTCAAGAACCAACAACAACAACCACACACTCGGAAGAGTTTCAGTACAGAAAATAGTAAATATCGTAGCGAAATAGCGTTTTAAATTAGTGTGAAGAAAGGAAGACAAGCTCCCATCACTCAACTTCGGAACCAAAATTTTATTGTGATATTTTATATAATTAACATATAAGGTAATGAAAATATTTTTATACTATTTTTAAATGACATCATTACGTCTAAAGTATAACCTACTAATTATATTTTATTAATGTAGAGAAAACATGAACTGTTTACTTGCCCCCGGAAGTGCATTTTGTTAGAAACGTAGGAAGTATGCATTTTTTTGTTCACGTGCTTCAGTCGAATAAAATATTGCTTTAACGGCCTTCTTCCCCAAAATGCACATTCCATTACAAAGTACGTGGTCCAGCAGCAATGCAATGTCCCACATGTTACACATAATATGTGTGTCTGCTTGCTAGCTTGCCTTTTTCGTAACCCGATTTGATACACTATCTCCAGAAACATGCAATGTAACAATAAGCAATGCATTAAGGAAGAGCATGCACGTTTTCTTATCTTACTACCAGACTCACGGAGGCCACAAAGAGAATTGTTCATATGCAGTATTTACCTAGGCTTATTATTGTATACCTAGTCGTCTCAGCATCAGCATTTTTTACATTTTACTACTTTCAGCTTCACTTCAAACAACAGTAGTAGTAACAACAAAACATGCATGGGCAGTGGCACACGGTTAAAGTTACAAGTATATTTTTTTCCAAATAAAAACATTTCTTTTTTGGTGTCTCCCTTCTTGCCATCTCCCATTCGTCAAGTGTCAAAATCGAGGATCACGTATTATGGGCCAGTAATGTACCCACCTTAAAGATCATAGATCCTCATTAATCACACAAACTTTACTAACCTTTCTTACTAGCTCCTTTCTTTTATCATCCATTTCATCTAAATGAAATAAATGGAAATGATGAGGAAATACAGATAAACATACGGTAGACCACTCAATTATGTAATTACTTTCACGCTCAATGGCAATAATTAATTCATCTCATTTAACTTGAAAAAATTAAATTGAAATCCCTCAAACTCGATTCCTGTTAAAATGCTTCCTTACTTTATATCATAAGCATGTTGGACAATTTTCTCGTAGCATAAATTTGATTTAGCAATCAGAAACTTGTAATCACGGTTTGCAGTATTTATGAACATTTGAATGACCGTTTTTAAATATACGCCTGTCCATACCTTAGAAAATGTCTTAATTCTTCTTTTTTTTTGACATGACCTATCATCTCTTGTTGCATCTTCATAAACAACATGTTACGTGCTTGACCAGTACATTATTATAGTTGTTAGCATGTAATGCAAGTACTTCTTGCTCAAGAAAATCTGGACAAGTTAATCTGCTGGTCGCGGTCAAATGGCAAAATCGTTAGCCATATTTCATTTAATTGAACTTGTCGTTCCACTTACTTTGCAACACTTGTCGTATAGTATACTTCTCTCCAATCATAATATCAACTTGTGCATTCTTTCATCGCCCACAAAAGAAAACCAGTCAAGCAAACAGACAGTGCCTGTTTTAAACAGTCGTCGCTCAATGTTCAGAACTGCGATGCAAACGAAAAGTAAAAAAATGAGTGTCTAAGTATAAACATCTGAATAATCATTTCGTCCAAAATTATGAATGTGAGGTATTTTATGTTATTAAGTTATTTCTAATAACATCTTAAAACACTGTGTGAAAGTAACTTGGATGTGCCTACCACCAAACTTTATGTCATGATTGTGTTCTCAAGTTAACACAGGTTTTCAGACCACGTTTTCATTTTTAACACACTCGTAGCAAGCAAGTATGAATCATACAAGAGAAGCTCAAATATCTTGTTAAGCTTTTGATAATTTCATACATGCATTGTATAGCATTAATGATCGTGTTAGTGATAGCGTTTACTTAGATTTGGGTTCCTTTCTGATTATGACTCACTTTGAAAACAAGTTAATGAAGCTTAAATCTTGGACCTTTCATCATCGCTAAACAAATAACTACATGGTGTATTAAATCTTTCCAAAAGGATATATTATTGTGTTATCTGTGGACAAAAATGATATTCTACAAGTCTGAATTAAAATGATAATGTAAACTCCTGCTTTTAGTTTGCTTGCATGAACTATGTTTTTGAGTTTCCTTACAAATTCTTAAGGGAAAGAAGCATACTAAAAGTAAAGGAAATACTTCGGATAATTTGGGTTTTTAGACATATCTTGTCATACGTCAGTTACATTCCATCACGATACAAAGATAAAAAAGTGATATAGGAGCAACGAAAGCAATAACAATCTAAAGAAAAAATCTTGTTGGATTGTAGGATATAGTTTTACGTACTGTACTTGTGTCATGTCGCTAAATCTTGTTTTTGTTGGACATACGTATAGACTGACCAAGAGTGGAGAGCTGAATATTTGGTTGTAAATAATAAATATATTCTCTCCACTTAGCCATGAACTCTGCTGAATTTTTTAGATGGAAAGTTGGGATGACTGCATGGCATGCAAAGTGAAAAATAAAGTGGTAGGATTATTAAAACGAAGCAAACAAGAAAATGAAGTGTCAGTCACTTCCAGAAGACCTGCTTGTCCTGTCCTCGTCAATGTCAACTTGTCAGGTTACGGGAAAAGTTGTGAGTTAATCCATGTCATGGAGCGATGCGAAGAAAATGGGAGAATTTTTATGTAAATGTACGTCTATCTGTATACCTTAAGTATATAACCTGAACAAAACACTCTTTACTTTTAGTGGCTCCTGGCTGGTTCGTTCATACAACAGTGTAAATTGAATTGGAAATTTCTAAAAGGTGATTTGAGTACAACACAAAAGCATGCGTGTTTTTGTATTTACCAAGTACGATAGAAAAAGGATTTTCGTTGAAACACTGATAGGCAGGGTTTCATCGACTGTTTCCATTCGAGTAGGAGGGGCTACGCCTCAACACGGATAATAATTTTATTTTAGTCTCTAAAAGTAAACCAATAATACTCATACTCCAACAACAAATATTGATTTATGTAGTTATTGAATTTTTAGCGTCATTTAGAACTTCATTTCACTATCCGGTCTATCAACTATCCATTAAAGATACGTTACATGCATAATAATACCATCCTAAATTCATATTTTTATCTTAAGAACTTTCGATGACATGTGCGAGGTCATACGTGCTCCTGTTTTTGCTTATATTATTAGTAAAGTATATCACGCAAATTATGGCACACCACACACAGTTTTATTCGTCAAACTGTTAGACGCACGAGTATGTAACATTTCCATTTATCTGAGTAACCACATTAGACAAAAATGCTTTTGACACGGTATTATAAACCGTTAATATCCTTGCAAAAACGATATGTGGCTGTTTAAAAACAACATGATCTCCGATGCCCGACGATGGTTAAATAAAAATACGTGAGGTGTAAGTATAGTCTCGTACGCCAATATGCAATTGAAAGACTGATACATATTTCTTCCCATAATAATATGCTTTTGTGATGATTTTATGATCTGAATTCGTGTAATTAAAATAAAAGCTGTCACATCTCAAGAAAACCACAAATGTAAATGGTTTAAAATTATCCAAGAAATTTTATGATGAAAACTAATCCGCAAGTGAAAATTATACAAGTATATTGCAAACTTAAAAGAATAATATTTTATATGAAAGAAGTATATGTATAAGCAGTTGTGCGTGACTAGCCACTTCATTCGTCATTTTAATATTCAAGCTAGACATATCGTTGGCTTAGTTAGCACATAAGACATCAGAATTTTTTTAGTTTTTGCACATAAGCTATCACAATTTTACTAGTTTTTACACATGAGCTATCTGTGATTTTTTAGGTTTGGTACACATGAGACATCTTGA
>JAHZMV010006356.1:0-26807 GCA_027743765.1 Coecobrya sp. COE2
ATGTGAAGGTTCCCACAAGTCAACTGCTCCATAAAAAATTGTAGAGCTTCGCTTAGTTTCCCAAAATATGAGTCGACTGATTTCAGACCAGATGATACGATGTTCATCTTAGTGACTTTGCAGTAATATATATTATGTAGTACTGGTTTTATAACAACTTCATCTGTTCACCCTTAGTTACTGTATCTCATTTACTTAATCTTTCGAAAGACAGCAAAGGTGAAGAGGTACGCCTTTTAAACGGGCAAAAGTCAGAAGAATAATATGTACAACTACTTGTTGTTATGAAGTAAGAAAGTAGCACATTTAAATATTTAAGATGTTTTTATCACTATGGCTTGTTTTTCAACCGGTTTCGATTTTTATAGTGTTCTATGGCGCTCCATAATTTTGTCATTTATCCCAAAGTTCTATCCCATGTCTCAATTTCATGTATTTTTTAACAATGTTTCTCCCCTTTGACCTCGGAGAAGATTAAGTTTTACAATACTTTGGCTGAGTGATGAATTTTACATAATGTCATTTTACCGAATAGTTACAACTAGTCGCCAATGACCGGTTGCGCCCTCCGATTAAAGACGATTAATGATTATTATACAGCATGCGTATAACCCATTTCTTTTAAGAAAGCAAAAATAGAGTGAAACAGACTCATGTCCAGAACGAATAAATAAATGGTGTACATACTACTGCTAAATAATACCCATGTAAACTCACGTACTACATGATGGCCACTACTTGGCACCCACATGAAACCATATTATTGCCACTGTACTATACTGTCGTCAGCAGTTGCAGATATTCCAACAACTACATCTTGTTTGGGCTACCACTGGAGGTGCCGCTATTACAAAAAGACACGGAGACAGGCTTGCGATGATATCAGTATTCCGTGAGGCTAAATTTATTGTATGTACGTGTCTGGGATTATGTAGAGCATGACCTGAGAGATCTTTGCTGTTCCTTGTCTGTCTTCTTGTTTTGCAAGTGGAGAATTTGATAAAACCTCATTTCCCTTGTTTCACGCTTTATTTACTGTTCATTGAGTCGGTCAACCATGTTCTACTAACACTGCTTCTATATTACTATATGCTCTTGCTAGTCTTTTCTCTTTGCTTTCTTCAATAAATTGTAATGTAATGTCAAGTAATGCATTACAACAAGCAGGGTGGTTGCTGGAGCGGTAGCAATACAGACATTCGTTCCAATTTCTTTCTCTTTGACTTTTCAGCTTACTTTTTTTCACTTCCTCCGGCGAGATTTAAATCAGCGGAAAAAGCGTTTTCTCCTTTTTTATTTTGAACGAATCAATGTTTATTATTTCTTTCTGGAACAATTCAAGAAACGACAAAAGTTGCTTGTCAAGATTTTTAATATTAAATTACCCTATAGAAAAGTACGTGGGAATAAAATCTTCCCATTTTATACTTTTATCAGTATTGCTGGAGGATGAAAGGGTCAACAAAATGACTTTCATTGCTTTTATCTTCTTCTTTTCTCGCATGATTTATTTTCCACTATATCAAGCTCAATTTCGCTTGAGGATTGGTACTGTATGTTTCATTCTTTTGTGAAAAAAAGATCTCGTTAACCGAACAAGATGATAGAGGAAATTACAGTGAAACTGCTTGGAAACGGGTATCCGATTGTAATCTTGTTTTAGATCGTTTGTATTTTAGATCCTCAAGTCTGTCAGTAGCAAGTAACATTGATGTCGGCATATTTGATTGTTGAGCCGGCGATTAGAAGAACCGGAAATCGCTTCAAAGTTGACATTCCGTTTTATCCGTCCAGATGCAAGTTTCATTTCTATACTAAATACAGACTATGAAGATTTGTTTGACTGGAGTATAATGTTTTTAATTCGTAAAGCAAACAGACTTTGTCAGTTTACTTTTCTATTTAGCCTCTGGCCGAGACAAGGCAAATATTATCAACTATTTAAATTGCAAAGAACTGAAGTGTGATATATGGGATGATGATGAAGAAAGACAATTTCGCATGGAAAAGTGGTAACAAGACCGTTTCCTTCTCGTGTCTGTGTGGTAGTTATTCCACAGGCCTTGTTTTTGCATATGTATATATCCTCCACAATCCACAACCTTTAGACAGTCTGTGTGGTTCAATATTTACTTTGTTAATGACATTCCTTTTGACACATCCAAAGGATATTATGGGGTGCCTTGTTTATCATTTCGTCAACAAAGCAATTTAGCTGTGTGCGGATTTTATTTATTTTATTTAGTTTTCAAGTGGCTCACCAATTCCGGACGTAATTTACGATTCTAACCTTGTATTGTGAACTGACGCATGGATTACAATTTAAAGTCTATTGAAAAGGTCAAATGGAAGCATAAACTACTCTCCATTCCAATACCTGCGACTCAAACCACTTGAGTGATATGTGCGGCGTGGGAGGATAGAAATTTATTATTCAGGATACCATATTCACTGTATATCGCCTTCTGTATCAAATTCAAGGGTTGGAGGGCGTTCTGTTGAATATAAAAAGGGTATCGACAGTTTACTCCAAAAGTGTGAAACTGGATAAATTTTCATTATCAACGTGATCACTGATGTGAGAATGGATTGCTGACGTTATCGGCACAGAAATCATGTACCATTTTGCGGCGATTTAACTTATGCAACCGTGAAAATTGTAACGATTTTCTTGCTGTTTCCTGTTCTGATTTCAAGTGATGCCCGAACAACGTCATAAATTCGGAGGATAAGTTGGTGCAAGTGAAGCACCCACATGATTGCTAACCATCATCTCGCCAAATATAAATGCAAAGATGAGCAGCACTCTCAATACCGCATAATATATTATTCAGCTAAAAGATGAAAGTGTGTCAGCAAAAGTAGTAGTACAATAGGCTGAACAGCAAGGTAGTTAGCAAGACTGACTCACGGAAAATGGCTTTCATCTTGTATCATTTTGTATATAATTTTATGTTTAAGCAAACAAGACGTATGACTGCTGCTGCTGCTTTATGAATCTTTGAGGATAGCACATAATCCATTGGAGTGGAATCACAATTATATATCAAATGTTAGGCATGTATAATAATGATGATGATAGCAATAATAATAGCAGTCGAAATAATATTGATTCCAGTGGTGGTGGTGTGCGGTGTTGTGGTAATGCTGCTGTAAGCCTTTTATATGGCTTCTCGTGATATACATCATTCATTCGTTAGTGTACCTATGAATCTGCTTGAATTGGCCCTTTCAAGAAGACTGTCAGGATGGAATTCATGTATAAGCTTCATTAGAACTGACTGACAGCAGCTAGAAGCAGTGGTTGTAAAACTGGAAACTTAGAGGTTCTTCTGAGAGTGCACTTTATTTGCACGGTTATATTCCGTTATGCACCAGTCTTTATTTTTCAAGGGAATGCGCATATCCAGTAATAAAAAATGTGAAATAGAAGAGAGAAGGGCGAATTGTGGTTGCAGAGCGGTTGTTTACACTGGCATAAATTTGGACTGCCCTGTGGACAAGTTATGAATGAAGGATTGATGTGGAAACGTACAAACATAAGTATATACAATTTTTATTGTACAAACAGTAATTTAATGTAGAGATGGATCAACTTTAACTCTTTGGATTTATCTAATGACATTGTGGAAACAACAAGAGAACGATTCTGACTTTGAAGGTTGTATTTAATTTTTAGAGGTTTCAGAGTGTGTACACTGTGTCATATTAGAGACTTAAACAGAATATTATAATGTGATGCATTTTACATGTAACTTGTAGTTAACTGTGTTTAACCGGTAGAGTTTGAAACAAATACAGGTGGATATATTATATTGAGGAAATTAATAATTAGTGGATAGTTATGATTATCATGCGCGCAATATTTGCGAATGATATCTTTGTCGTTTTGACACGTGGCGTATATATATTTTCCCCTTTATTCTTTATTAAATTATTACATTGTTAAGTTACTTTACGATTCACTGTTGTCCTTCTATATTACATTTTGCAAACTCCCAGTGTGCATCGGGGAATCTAGTATCGCGTACACTATGTAGTAATGTCAATAATTGCAGTTAGATTTACAGTAGCTGTCTACAAGTTCGCTACAAGCTATATAGTATCCATAAAAGCGGAAGCATATTACCTTCATTTATTTTTACTACGGTAGCTATCATATCACCAGTACACGAAGCTACTTTCCCAATTTTGTTCGAGACGTGTGCATCAAGTTGACCACAACGCCACCCTCATTTTATACCACAAAAGCCATTTATACGCCATACATAACTTTTACCCTTTTACTGGGATACACATTAAGTAGTTATGACTATCATTGTTTTATTATTACGACTTCTGTCTTTCCCGTTATCGTGGAACCACGCTATAAAATATTTCAATATTATTTATTTTTACTACTACACATTTCATTTCTCTTCTCCAGTTCATAAGAACCAATTTTTTTATTAGCCTAATATTAATTCGAGAGAACACCCATATACCCATATAAACTCATATTATTACATCCCCTCTTAAAAATAATAAAACCGCAACTACCACTACTGCGCCGTTACTTATATGTCTCTGCTCGTAATGTTCTACCAACACCAGCAGGACGAGAAATTGCCAATTTCTGGTGCTTTAATAACTATTTAATATACTTTCCGAATGTGCAATAATAACGTCTTCAGATGAACGGAACAACTTATTTGACGAATCAATTGTAGACGAGTAGACAGACATATGTATATACATTATATAAAGCTTTTACTCCTGGAAATATAGATATGC
Organism: Coecobrya sp. COE2; assembly: GCA_027743765.1. Lineage (NCBI taxonomy): Eukaryota > Metazoa > Arthropoda > Collembola > Entomobryomorpha > Entomobryidae > Coecobrya > Coecobrya sp. COE2. The sequence goes on from JAHZMV010006356.1 coordinate 4,774, forward strand.
ACTTAATAAACTGGGTTATTAAATATCCGTAAAACTACACTTGCATTCCCACTAGATTAGCTAACAGAATGGAACGACATTTTTGTGATCCCATTACTACATGCATACCTGAACAAGTTTGACGTAAATCTTGTATGTGGCAATATATAAAATGGAAAATGTTTTCACGCAGATATTCACTTCAGCAGATGAGATTGCGTGTAAAGGGATGATAATCACCAAAAAACTATAAAAAATGCTGTTCTAAAAGTAGTGTTTCATTTTCATATTGAAAATGGAACAGCGTCGATAATCGAGTGGAAAAAGTTGCCATAAAAGAAAGTAAGAAGAAGAAAAGTTCTCATCTGAAATGTTGATCAGAGAAGGGTCTGGTCTGGAGAATGATAAGGCAGAGAAGTTGAGTGCGATCAAGGCAGACACCGGAGAAGAGGTCAAAGCTACAAAGAAGATTGACAGTGCTGTTTCAGGCGCCCCAGAAGCTACCACATACATAATGTTACTTACTATATTTTTCGCAGCAATCATGTTGATACTGCAAACCTAAAATGATAATTTCAGTTGAAATAATACCAGACCATAAACGACTCTAATATCTCGTGAGCATGGGGAACTAGTCCTGTGACATGGTATTATATATCAATTAGCCCCAATAATAATAGGAATTCTTACCAGTTTTTAATGATTACTTGGAAACAGAAGGAAAATGACTGTTATGTGCGCTATCTTTGTGTCAAGGAAAGTGGAAATTTGTCGTAATTATTTTCCATTATAAGTTTCTCAAATTTCACCCTTTCTTAATTTTCATAATGACAATCGTAAAAATGAACAATAAAAAAACTTGTGAAAATTCATTTCATAGCAATTACGTTTCTATGACCAATTATTATTTTTGTGATTGCTGATTGCTCTATATTATATGTACCTTGTTCTAATTATACCTGTGATTTTCTCTTATTTTTTCAGATACGGATTTGTACGGGAAGTGCGACTAAAGTATAAGGTAAGGGAAATTTTTGCAATAAATGTCTTAATTTTTATGGATAATTTATGACTTGACCGATTGTTCGTGACCGATTCTTTTAGTAGTAGTAAGTTACCTATTTTCAAAATACCTCGATAACCTTGCCATTCTATGCATAGAATATAGACTCCACTATGCGTGGTATTAGGTTTACATGAAAAGAGCAAATATTTTTTGTTGACGAAATCGGGATTTAACTGAATAGAGTGTCCTCATAAAGACTTGCTTAACAGACTTGTATAACGTTTTGTTTGAATATGTTGTTTTTCGGTTTTTTGTCGTCATCCGAAAACCCTATCCATTCTCTTTGTAATATTTAAGAGCAATGCAAAGTTTGCATTAAAGAAACATCCTTGAAATGGCGTATCATAAATATTCTGGCTAGTATTTTTGTGCACATGATTCTAAAAGTCAACAGTTATAAAACGCAAACTATATCTGTAAAATAAGATATAAATAATATTATGCATGATGATGTTTATATATGCGCGTATATTTGAATGCATTGTAGTCATACAAATCAATATTACAATGCTATACATATTTAAATATTCGCGATATGTTTAATTTGTGAACCAATGTATCAAAACTTCAGACTGAATACACAGGATATAGACTAAACTATTTTTGAATAAAATTCTACACATTTCCATCACAATCATGTGAATCTACGCACGATTTTACATTTTTTCATTCTTATTCATTCGCTCAAAAAGAACTTTCTTTCTTTCTTTAAACTTTTAAAGAAATGGGAAAAGTGCTGGAAGAACTTGTTCAGCAGAGATGAATAAAAAAAGTCCATAACACTCACGATTTTTTTGTAGTGGCCATGCCATCAAGATAATTTACAAAAAAGAGAAACTTTTGCCTTTTTATGTGGATAATAGTAATATTGCGTGTTATTTACAATTACATACATAAGTACTGTTTACTTTAAGTATGAAATATTATGTTGTAGATTACATCTAAAGCATTAACTCTACTTTATTTTGATGCATTAATACTTTTAATACAGAAACGAATATTATAACATTGTAGTGCTTAATGTGAGACAAATTGCCTGGAATTAGTTGTCCTGCCATGCATATACCAACTATTAATATGTGTGCGTGTTTCATGTTCCAACGCATCACACTAAACTATTTTTTGTAATTTAAATGGGCTAACAGTTTTGTTGTGAGCACCGAGCATACATTCAAATTTATACGATTGTGTGACCAAGCTCGACACGATAAAATCCTAGCACCTTATGCCGCCGTGTGCGTGTACTAGATGTACCGGAAAACAAGACATGTTTTCAACATAACATATAGCATACTGCATCACTGCTAATACCGAATCAACTCAAATATAAAATTAAACTAATTATTTCTTTCCTAGAATTAGCCGGAAAATAGTTTTAAAGTATACAAAAGTATGTACAAATATTATTGCCTAAATGCTTAATTACTGATAGGTAACCGTAATTGTTCTCTGTTTGTATTTGAGTTTTACTGAGAAATGAATGCTTACCTACTGTAACGTACGGTTAATGACTCCTTTGCATTGTCGACATGGGACACGTGTGCACCTTTTAGGAATGGTAACTGTCTTGGAGTTGAGATATATGCAGCCCCTGTACCTACACCACAAAGTAATAGTAATGATAATATTAAGCAGTGAATGTGTATATGTGTGTGTGGAAAAGCATGTGGTGGTGGTAGAAGATTTGCAATTTGTAATCTGTCAAGGAGGCTGACAGGATGGGAAGTAGCAGAAGAAGGAGATTATTTTCATGGAAAAGGAGGTAGCAAGGAAAAGTACATAAATTATTGGAGTGTGTGTGTAGGTGTGTGTATATTAACGTACGCGTCGTCGTGTGAAGACTGGAGAGGAAAAGAGTTTTGGCAATACCATCTTTTGCGACTCTTTTCTCCGCTTTCCCTTCCTCTCTTTTCCTGTCGTCGTGAAGGTTTAAAGGGCTGCGGTTGAATGAACGAGAGCTAATGTTATTCCTCTCTCTAATCCATTCCCCTTTTCTTTCATGCTGTTAAAATGAGTGCTAGATTACTCTCCAGAGAGTAGGCTATAGATGGATTGAATATTTCCATAAATGTCAAGTACGCATTTAGCTGACACGATATTTATTATCTTGTTTGTGCTACTGTTTGAAAAAGTGGCAGAATAAATTTGTCGTCAGTGACACATGTTTTGATTTCTTCATCTTTGAGGTTACCCCAAATATGATTGAATATTTCCACAAATAAAAAGATTGATGATGATCGTATCTCATGTCGGCACTTTTTTTAAATGTTTAATTTTCGTAATGCATTTCATCCTGTTTGCCTGGTACACTTCTATGTGATGCGTGATTTCCATGGTACTTCCTTTCGGAAATTTTCTCACCTGCGATTTTCGAATAATAAAAAAATACCCTGTTCCACTTATGGAACGGAACGTCTTAAATGCAATTGAAAATAATTTATCTTCATGTTTCTCTCCAGTCAAAATACTTTGCTAAAATGTACAAACGAAGATTCTTCATCATCCTGGGGCAGGATGACATTTGACTTTTTAAACGTACTTGTTTCGGGAAGCAAAAGTATCATCCACCAAAAGTTTTGTCGATATCTCACATCTCACTGGATTTACTACACTATATAATATTTAGCGTAATAAAATTAGCGAGACTCCATTAGCACTAAAAGGCCCAATTTAGTGGAGTAAGAGCGAGTTTTGTGCGTGGTCTGAAGGTATTTCTTTCCGAAGGCAGCATTCAGACGGGAAATTGCTCCTGTTGTTGTGCTATTTGTTACAGAAAGCTATTGTATTATTTATTTATCTGAAAAGTATAAGCTTATTTCTCTTTTATCTACTTCTTATATAAACAGTCATGTGGAAAAATTAGTATTATAGGGATTCATAACCATTATAATTCCTTTTGACGGCACTAGCATTCATATTAAAATTAACACTGAAGCCTGGGTATGGAGATGTAATCGGAAATCCTAATGTGTACAGGAAACTACAAACGACAGTATTTTATTGAGCTATCTATTAATATGTTGACTATCAGTTTGCGTGCATGTAGGTTATACAGCATATTTATTTATTAACTGTAGTTATGCTTGAATTAGTAACTTTATTCAGCTCAGTTGCACCACCCTTATTAAGTCCAAAAATTTAGATGATTTTATTACATTCGACAAGCATCTCCTGCCCAACTACTAATCTTGCAGTTTGCATCCTTCAAACACAAGCTATTATTCAAACTTATGGTTAGCATAATTTTTGCAGACGGTTGGACTAGTGGAGACACCAAGAAATTTCTATGAATATCTTCTAGACTTTTGCATGAATACGGATACCGTCTTTGCCTTAGAAATATGGACATTATTTATATCTAATAGTAAAATTTAACAAAACTACTAAACAGTAGGTGTCTACTAGTATTTTCGTAACAAAAGTCCCTAAAATGTCTAAATACGGTAGATGTTTTCAAGTTTTGTCAATGTTTCTCATTAAATTTTTTTATTCTCATTATGTAATTTCATAAAACCTTTTAAGCGTGGAAATATTTCGGGTGACGACATAACTTGGTTTAATTTTCTCATTTTATACTTTGTATCATCAGTGAAGGAATGACGTCATAATCACTAAACTTGCTATGTATATATATATAAGTATACGTATATACAGTTAGTTCTTGATCATGGAAAGCATGAACACATCATCGTCATCAACTCGTGTGAAATGATAAGATTTTCTTGTCGCTTGAATCTCCTCTTCCAAACACGTTCATTCCTTTGCGGACGTGCTGGCTTTTGTCATGATGATTAGGATGATGGAAGATGGAATAATAATGGCGTTTTCTTGTACCTTACACTACTCCCTCGTCTGCCAAAGGCTCACTATAAAAAATCTGTTATGAAATATCACTATGTGCATTCTGTCATTTTATATGTGTTATTTTGGGAATCAAGGGACGTCACTATGGTTTATATAAAGGACTTTTCGCAGTAAACACACGTGCATACAAATTGCTTGTATTTGCCTTTGGGTTTTGTAGGAGTACATAATATTATATACATTACTTATATTTGATTGTTGCATCATATATTGTTTTTATTTAATGCAATTCTAAAGCATTTGTTGGTCGGATAAAGCATACTAGACTGGGTTAATACTTCAATATACTGAAATGATAAATAAATAATTATGAATAGGAATCCTTTGACATTTAAAGCAAGAAGTGAAAATGCCAGTATAAAATAATAGAGTGATTAGAAATTATGTTGCTGTTTTCTGAGATTTAGCCAGAATCTGTATTTATAGTTTTGGAATTAGAGAAACCTAAAATGTGTACATAAATAGAACTGAATTCAATGCCTACCGATGCTTTGTCAGTAGTAAATTTTAAATGACTACTCCTTCATAACTTTATTTTCGTACTTGAACTATGATGGACGCAGTACCGATTCATGTTTTTGGATCCTCGACGTATGTATTTACCACTTACTTTGCTAATGAAAAGTTGTTTGCAATCATGAAGAGCATGTTTTGAGTTTATGATGATGAATTGCGTGACATTTCATTAGTTTGCCTGTTGTAAATGGTTATAATTTTAATTAAAAGTTGACGTGGATCAAATCATTATTTACCTACTCGACATCAACATAAAAAAAGTTTTCCCAAATTAACTCTCGTAGGTCTTAAATCATGTGAATCTGAATATATAAAAAAGAAGGAAACTATTAGCAACAAAAAACTCTTGGCATAAGTTGCTTAATTTGTTTTTATTAAATTTCACTCTATTTACGCTTTTGATGAACAAAAACTCACTCCGATTTCAAAGCATTGGCTCTACATATTACTGCTACTGCATTGGACCCAAGGTTGGTCGGTTTAAGTTCACTCGTGATATTTTTATTACCCTCCTAACCATCCCTGTAATTACACAACTTAACTTCAATAACAAGTACAAATTCAAAAAGTTAACGGTATACATATATTGAGCACGAGGTGGGATGTTGTTTGGCTTGTGAAACAACAATAAACAGAACAAGGTTGATTACAAAAATATATATAAAAAAAATCCATACCACTTTCACGATCTCCCTTATGTAACCTTGCGTACAACAGGAGCAACTATTTATAGTCAGTCTTTCAATTCCAGAAGCACTCCTTTGATGTATTCCCTCAAGATATTCCATCATCATCATAATCGCCCTCGTTTTCTTTTCCTTTTCTCTTATAATTGCTTCACCTGAATCATTCCAACCTCTGCTATTTAAAGAAGCTATAGATAGCTGTTTTTGTGCGTGTGACTCTCTTCTCTAATGCATGCATGTAATGAGTTCGACCAACTTGACTATAAAAACTATCTCCACCAGGTTAACTTTCTGTCTTCAGCTCTTCTTTATCACGAAGATCCAGGTAGCTAGCTTTCTCCAACCATCATCAGTACCACCAACAGCCTTACATTTACCGTCATTCTCACAAGTTGAAGTTGAGGTAGGAGTTGTAACGTATGTAGTAGTAGTAGGAACCATGGTTGTTAGCAAAGTTTTTACATAACATAAGCTGCTTAATTTTCCTTGAAAAACTATCAAAACTTCATTGCCCCATTCATGAGTAGGGAGGAAAATGTTTTTGTTGCTTTACTCCTCCACTCATCATCATCGCAAAGATATCCCTGTTGATACGATGATGATGGTGTCTTTTGTGAAAATAGAAAAATAAGAGATGTATATAGGGAAACGTCATCATAATCCTCAAAAGCTATGATGAAGAAGAAAAGGGATGAGACGACTCATGATGATAACGATGAGAATGATACGAAATGTGTGTAAAAAGTGAAGAAAAGAAAGCGTAAAATGGAAGAGGCTCTCAAATGTATGAAATGAAAAGCCATAAAAGTGGTTTATGCTGTTTCCCTACACAAAACCACAACCTGCTAATATTACTATGTGAATATACACAAAGACATATGAAAATACACACACATGCTTACACGTGCTTTTGAAAGGTTTCTGGGTGAAATGAAATTGCCAGATAAAAAAATCAACACGAGGAAGAAAGATGGGAAAGAGGAGAAGAATAGCCTGGCACAAATAAATACTTATAGGAGGAGGAGTAGTTGAGAAGTAATGCATGTTGTCAAAAACTACTGTTCTCTTCTTACCATCTTTGCATTTACTTAATGCAGAATCTGCATTTCGCCAACTTTTTCCATGTAAAACTTGTAGCAAAGTTATGGGAAATAATAAGAGTAATGTGGTCCCCTGTGTCGTCGTCCTAAGCCTCATTTGTTGTAAACTCTCCCTAAAGAACCTTTTCTTGTGGTGGCGGTAGTGATGGTAATGGCAAGTGTGAACGAGGATGAATGTTTGTTTGTCGAGGTAACTACTACCGCCGGTAGTAGTATAACGTACATATGTACCACCGACAACTCATGAATACCGACTTGTCGTCACTTTCCATCTTTATTCATGATGACGATGATCATCATCATCATCAACATGATCATGATGAATATTACAAGTTACATTTGAGTGCATGAGAAAATGAATGGTGTGTTGTGTGTGTTAGCTCTTTTGCTGCCAGATCCTTGTGAAAATTCACACGCTTCTTCTACTTTCTTACAGGGAGCCATTTCTCTTTTACCCTTTTGAATTGAAAAGCAAGCAGAAATGTAAATAGAATGGAGATGAAGAAATTTTGCGTTTGATCTGCATGAAAAATTTCCATTTTCTTTGTGAAAGCTTGTGATTTCGCAGATGAAAATATTTTTTTGGAGGGGCTGAGTAATTTCTTCTATGGACAGGGCAGAGCGTTATTCAGAGAAGTGTGTAATCCTTTTTTGGGATCATCTACTGACATTGGAATGAATGGGGTAAGGAGACCGTGAAATATGTTTAGTTAGGTGTTGTCACGGTCCGTGTTGTAAAAAAAAGAGGAAATGAGAAATCTTTGATGACTCATATAATTTTCATCATAAAAGGCAGAGAGGAAAATAATACATAAACAAGCAAAACAGCTTTTCTGTATACTGTCGAATATGTTTTCCGGTTTGGTGAGTGTATATGCGTTTTTTATTCAGTAAAGTGAAAAGTAGTAAAAAGTGTTTTATTATGTCGCTGCATTTTCAAACCACAACTTTTTCTATTTCACTTCTTTCATCTTGTCAATTTTTTATTTATTTGTGGAGACAGGTACAGAAGGGGACAACGAATCTTTCTCTATAACTTGACGGGCTGTAGTATACATAATGTGTGGAGTTGACATATTTTATTTTAATTTTTAAATATATGTACATACATATAAAGCAAAGCAGCAAAATACCACATCACCCGTTTACCTCGTTTCATATTTGTTATATTTCCTGTCTGTCAAAATGAACAGTCAGAAAAGTTTAGTTCATTTTCTATGATTTTATTTATACATTTTTTATGATTTCCACAAGTGCATGCACGAAATTTCACAGTGAGCTGAGTCAGTTCAAAGTTATTTTTCAAGGAAAATGAAGAAAATGCCAAGGTCGTATTTTGTTGTGTGCGCCGTATTTAGTACTGTGTGGTTATATTCATAAAAGGCGAACAAGTAAATTAGTATATAAAGCTTGTCATATATATTTTTTATATCCTCTGTATCCGTATTTCATCTCCTGTATTGCGTAAAATTAAAGTTCACAAAAGCATCAACTTTTTTAATGTTCTCGTTTTTTTCTCATTTTCACACAAAAAAGCGGCAGCAGGAATAGGAGCAGATGTGTTGTAAAATCTCGAGAGAGAGAGGAGAAAAAGAGAGGAGTGGAGTAGAGAAAGTGCATAAAGAGTTGTGGTAGTAGTCGCAGTGGCTGTTGTTGTAGAAGTAGTCATGCAAGATGCTTCCGGTGGTGAGAGCACATCAAAGTGATGAATGTTCTACCATAAAAAGGCTAATTTACGCGTCAGGCAAGTTTTCCCTTGTTTTTCCTTTTACAAAGATAAGAAGCTTAGTAAATTAACAATTGGGAATGGAGACGAAAGAAAGAGTGAGTATAGAGGTATGTATGGGGCTGTATGTGTGTGTGTTTGCCGGAATTAGGAAATGGACGAAAGGAGGAGGAAAGTAGATTTACTTTTGAAAAGATAGATTGGAGTGCATAAAAAGCGAAGGCTAGCTATTTGTTTTGTTGTTGATATATTTGTGTGCTCATATATAAAATGAACTAACAAGTAGGGTTTATGTGAGCAGTGCAACTATTCTAAATTGGCAGTGTTTTCATCTCGTAAGAAAATGGATTATATTTGTGTATTTAAATATATGAGAGAAAGCGTGTGCAAATTTTCGAGTTAATACGACGGTTGGGATAACTGGAACGAGGCAAGAAAATGGGTTTTCTTTTTTGCTAACGTTTGTCGCCTCACCAGGGTAGGCTTATGTGGTGTGGTTTGTTAAATTGGGAAGAATCTGCACCAGTGTCTATATTAATTTTCTGAAATGCCACAAGTTCGAAAATAATATTTAATGCTAATGTTGCAGCAAATTCGTATTCAAATGAAATATGAAAAAGTAATGCATGCGTGCAGACAACACCCATAATAACAATCGGTGTATCTCGACTAAAAAAGTAAAATTAGGTTAGAAGCACCAGCCAGTAAACACAGTAAAAAGGTTATAAAATTCAATCAATCTTGCCCGTCCACCCACCTACCTTCCTCAATAATTTTGGCCTTATTCGTTAATCTCAAATTTTGCGATTCAGTGCAACTCTGCATGCATCATCTTTTACTACAAATAAACAAACAGATACTTTTTTGCAATGTTCCAACTTTCTTTTACTGAAACTGTTCAGCATGAAACATGCAATATTACAGGTTAGTCGAGCAGAAGGGATACCAGAAAAGTTTTTGAGTTGATGACTTACGCCATGCATGTTAAAATCCCTGTTCACTTTCCTGAGCTCATTCTTGAACTTGTGTGGTACGGTATGCATGACATATATTTCATTGGAACTCGGAGAGAAAAAGCTGTGTCTACGTACTAGCAGCAGGTCCCTAATCAGAAAAAAAGTATTCTCATTCCTAATGGAATAGGTTAGCCGTAAAAGACACTTTCCAGATTTGTTCCTGCTTTTTTTGTCCCCAAGAGAAAAATTACACACTTTTTTCTTGCAGACGTGTGACGGAGTATGTGTCGGAATGCAATCACGTTATAGAAAACTGCACCGCTTTCCCCCTCGTTCTTTCACAACTCTAAATGTGTCAACCTGTATACCTACCACACGTGTGTTTGTCGTGCTCTATGCAAAAAGAGATATTTTCACGTAAAACGACGACACGATTATACCCAAATAAGATTACAGTAAGAAGCTTCTTGTGTAAGTATTTGGGATGTATTTATGTACGAACACAAAATGGTTTGTCACTTTTAGTCCGCAGAGTATATCCCTGAGTACAGTAACAGTAGTAGGCAGAGTGCATGCACTGAGATTTATTTATTGCTATACCCACATATATTTATCATTTTGTGTGCCTTTCCTTCTTCCCTTGTTACCAATAATTACAATAGTAAACGCCAAACTTCCAAAAAATGTGCAGTCTCCTTTTCTTCTTCCATCTTGTATTTATTCTTCCAATCTTTCCGTTACCGTTCAGTTACATAAATTCGATCAAATCTTATTTTCTTCGTATTTCTGACGCTGTTCCTGGTGCTACTCCCCGAACGCCACTAGCGCCACTCAAAATAAATGAATTCATCTCATTTTCTCCTTTCTCACTCTCGCAACTACTACTACTACTATCGTCCCTGTAGGCAAAAAGCTACTATAATCTCATTAGCAAAAGCAGAGGAGTTAAGTAGAGGAGAGTTGAAGGCACAGTTGGAAGGAAAAGGACTAAAGGACGACATGATGTATTGGACCGAGAACTCAAAAATTGGTGCTGCTGCTGTATTTACTACTTTAGATGATGGAGCTATTATAATGCTTTATCTTTTCGGTCAGTTTTCTTCCACCATCACTGCGTGGGAATATATAGGAAGTATTTTCAGACGACCATTCTTCCTCTCATTTTAAAGCTAAATCTGTTTTAGGCTATATAGTATAATAAAAGCATGTATTGAAAAGAGTGAGGGGAATGGGAGTAAAATAAAGGAAATCTCTTTCCAAGAAATCTAATTTACCGGAAGAGCAACTAGAGAGGATGGAGATTACACAACACTTTGAATAGGTCATGATGGAGATTTTGATGATGATGAATCATGAAGCCTGGCAGCAGTTTTTTTTGTCAAAACAGCCACTTCTACGAAACATAATAATAATGACGAACAGGATGAGATGGGATATAGTTTTGCGCTGTACTACACAACTACGCCAGTATGCACTTTGTAAATTGAATGCTACACGTCAGTTAATTGTTACTTGTCTTTCCTTTCGTTGATAATGTAGTTATGATATAACTTGCTGCATAATAGGTTAGTACAATAGTAAATAACTTCATATCACATACCGTGATACTTGAGATAGACGTGAAAAATTAATTGGAGAACCCAATTGGCAAGAAATTGGCGCTTCCTTCCATTCTACTTTTGACATTTTCATTTCTAGACTTCCTAGAAGGAGAACTAATTATTAATTACATAGGTAGCTGTATATAGCAAACAGATTTCAAATGAATGAACTCATTCTAGAGACTGACAATGGTTATAAATTTAACTTCAGGTAATATCGGAAACAGAATCGTGGTCTAAATTCAGAACGAACCTATTAGTTTGCAATAATGAATATTAGATACGATTTGTTGATACTGATATTCAGATATGTTTCATTTAATGTGCTAGCATGATAAATCATTTATTTTTTAATATATTGCATGAAAGAAGGGTTTATTCCTGGTTTGCCAGATTTTTTACTCAAAGACAAAGTCAATATTAACACAGTAATCATGTGAGGCCATTAAATTTTAAGAAATTATCAAATAACTGTTTACTATCGGTGAATTCGGATGGTAGAAATTCAACTAGAGCCTGTTTAACGTTTAACAAAACGGGAGAAACTGAGAATAATCTCTTTCTCACCGTCTCCTTTTATACTCGCGGACTTGTTGGCAAGTCAGCTTAAATGCCCGCAAAATGGTCCGAGATACAATGGAACAGTTTACAAGTTTTTATTTCTCATTGTAATAAATTACTTCTCGGAACTGTTGAACAATGATGTTGAATGTTAGATCTACACACCTGTATATTATATGCATAAGGTATTTAAAAGTAACAACGTAATATGAACAACAATAAAAGTGAATACCTGGAATAGGAATAGGTAATCGTGTTACATGGTAATGATAATCATATTTCTACTGATTCAACGAAATACAAAATATGAGAACAATGCCAATTCTGCTCGTTAAATTTATTGCCTTATAAAGTCTTTTGTATTTTAAAGCTCACCAGAGCTTGGCTTACGGCATAATATAATGTATTAGAGTTTATTAAAGGAAAAACGATAAGCTTTATGCGGAAATCAGGAAGTCCGTTGTATAATGCGTTATACACTACTTCACTATAACTTGTTAGATAATACAATGTATTGCTTATGGGTTTTCACTTTAAGCTATCATTTATGAAGATACGTATTACGTTTTTCCATAAATTTGAATTAAGTATTGATATTTTTTTAATATTTTTAGTCAGTATCAGTGGAGTTAATGAGAGCTTATCTAGAATCAGTGGAATATGTAACAAGAAGTGTTTGCACTACGTTCCTAGTATGAAGATTATTTCTCAAATAATGTAATTTTGTAACTCCAACTTTTGCATAGGTGGTTCCTCATTAATAATACGTTACATTGTGGGGAAAAAATGTTTTATCTTTTTTTAGTTATCCAATTTATGCCAGGAAAGTCTTGTTACGATTTTTTTGCAGAATCTTTAGTAGTTCCAATTTAAACACAACTATAAAACTTTTTCACTGTGGCGCGTCCCAATTCTTTTGATTCTCTTTTCTTAATTGTAGTTTTATTGTAAGGGAGAATTTGCAGAGAAGCTTAAAGAAGTATAAGAGATTCGTAAAAGAGTTGCAAGTAGGTTACGCAGCTTTTGCTGCACTCGTAACGGCGTGCAAAAAAAAGTCATTAATGCAGTGTACAAAACTTGAGTGTTTGATCACTGTTTACCCATCCTTGTTGCATCCCACGTTCATGAAACATGAAAGACTTTGGAGAGAGTTTTCGGGTAGGGAAATATGACCGGGAATACGATTATGTGACGGATTTGTTTTTAGACTTATATAAAATGCATGCAAGTTTGTGTCTAGTTATATTACATCACGTATAGCAATAATATACTATACCTTACTGCACATGAAAAACACGCTGTTTTCCTTACCTTTATCAATTTAATTGAGAAGCTTGGCTTTTTGTCGTTTTATGTTGATGGAAGAGAGTGCAAAATCTCGACAACTGAAAACTGCAATCTTTCGTAAGCAAATAAGGATTGGGTAGACAAATTCAACCAATTCAAAAAACAGTTCATTGCATTGCGTTTGTCTAACGGTCTGCGTGTTAAAAATTGTGAGCACTAGTTATCATTCTTATTCTAGTCGAGATTTTCCACAGAGCCCATTTTATAATTTAACCACTTGATTGTGTTATAGAGCACCAATAGAGCAGGTATTTCATATAATGATCTAAATTTCCACCTGCCAAGCTTCGACAGTGATTCCAACTTGAATGATGTTTGGCCTACAACTGTCTTACATGAACAAGTTGTCTTTGTCACTTACTGACTCATTAGTTACCTTTCGCAGGACGCAATCAAAAATGATGAAAACTAAGAAAATCATCCTTTGAAGAAAAAGTACTGTTTTGACTCTGCCGATTCTATAAAGATTCCCTAGATATTTTGAATAAACAGAATTTATAAAACTATTTAATTTGATCATATTGAAAAGAGATGAAAAAGTAAAGAGGGGGAGGATATCGACTAGGGAAAAACTAATTGGAAAGCCTTTCGTGATTATGTATATCGTCACAAAGTGAAAGAAATATCAAATGAAAGGAGATTTTTAGGGATTTAGAAGAATAAATTTAGTTAACAAATATGTAAATACATGCTACATACATGGTTTTATAAATGCCACACAACAAATAATGGTCATAAAAATAATAATAATAATGACAATACGATTACGAAAAACACGTCTAGTTTTTGCCATACGGTTCTGTCTTCTTTATCTCCTTATGCCTATAAGTTTCTGTAACACCTGAAATAATGACAAGAAAAGTTGATATACGCAAAAATAGACAAATTAGCTTACTCAAGCATAAATATGCACGCATCCAGCCGTTTACACACTTTCTCCACCAAGTTGTCAGTTGTCCTCCGCCTTCCAGTTTTCATCAAGTACCTGTCTGTACTACACTAAAGCAAGAAGTGGGATAACTTTTATTAATAAAAAATAAGATGACGATAATAAAAAAGTAAAAGAGAATAAGAAAGAAAGTAAAATAAAGAAGTTTCAATTTTCCCTACGGCAGTAGTGGGGAAAAAGTCGGATAAAAATACACACACACGAGGAGGTAATGGTGATGAAGATGACAAATGGCGGCGGTGGCTGTTGATAGTTTTGATGGGGAGAATAATGAGAAGAAAGAAGGAAAATGAAAAGTAGTAAATTTTTTCCTTCTTTTTTTGGAAAGATTTTCTTTCTGACGGCGACAGTTGCTGGCGGGTGACGATAATTAGTTTGGTATGACCTTACCTGCATATGTGCTACCTTGTAATAAGTAGTTGAGGAAAATCTGTGTTTTGTTTTCGTCTCTAATAACTTGTTCGTGTTCAAGTTTCTAATTTAGTTTTGTTCGTGATTCATAGAACACTTGACTTTCCTCTTTTATTCTTCCAAAATTAAAAAGTTTGACGGAGAAAGAGAGAATGTTGTATGCTTCATGATTGTTTTTTGTTTGTTTTTATGCACATGATAACGCAGGTGTTTGCAGGAAGATTATTAACTCTTATCGACCAAGTGTACCGGAGCTTACCTCTGGGAACAATCATTGACGGAAGAGTACTAGTTGTTCACGGTGGCATTTCTGAGACGACGGATCTGAGACGGATCACCGATATTGATCGGCAAAAGGTAACAACACAAAATAATAACATGTTTATGTCAGATATTCCTTTTCTTGATACATCATCCGTATCCTAATGGAAAAACTAGTTAAAGCGGAAAAAATAACATGTTTACATGGATTTTCTATAACAATTTATTTTTGGCTACAATTTCAGTACGTTTCCATTCTTCGGCCACCTGTCCTCGAAACGATGGATTCTGATGGCCGTGTGATTCAACTCTCTGAACTATACTCATCTTCAAATAGCAGCAGCGAGTGGAAACAGGTAAGCTGAGCAAAGTTGTCATTTTACAATTAAGGCCCATAAACTCCTGTCATCATAAAATTTACGTATTGTAACCTATGTGACATCAACTAATGTCGGTATCTTGTCAATGGTAATTTATTACGCACATCAATTTGATTACAGACTTTAATTTCATTTATTGAACTCAGTCAGTTTAAAGTAATACAAACTAGTAAAGAAGCCCACCCATTGGCATTTTATACATCTTTACAGATAAAATGTTGCATTTGTCATATAAGTATAAGTCAGTTGACTATTCATTTTAATTTTTACAGTTTGTTCATCCGATAATTACGTTGTGAATAATAATGATGTTATGGTATTGAGATTATATCAAAATATTTATACTCCTAAGGCGTCTTCTTCCCTACACAAAGGACATTAGGATAAGCTATCGATTTTTACCCCGCTGTATTTTCCCATTTTCAACCACCTAATGTTTATGTGCTGGGAATAGAATTTTGGAAGTTGGAGACTTGATATCTGTGTTGTTGTTTGACTAATCCGTAAATTTGGCATTCCCTTCAACAACACAATGCGATCAACATTACATACCTATGTACACGTCTTGCTTTTCAAAATTGCGTATTCATTACATTATTTACAGTTATTGAGCACAAACATGCGATACAGCAACCACTGGAAATTAATAATATAACTACTGACTCCCTTTTGTGTATTCTCTGCTTGGAATTCTGTCGGTGGAAATATGGAAAATGGAAAATAAATAGATTTTTGCATGCTTTTATAGCTGCTTTACAATAATATTGTCTGGTTTTTTTATGATGACGGAACGACGGATGGAATTATAAAGCGTATCGTGCATTTTAGAATTTCTACAATGTTGAGCTATAAATATGGCATGTGTGATCAAAAACAATAAGCATAACTAATACTTTAGGGTAAAGATTACACTACAATTCAATTCGCTGAGCATAATAGAAGAAGTCCTGCACAACAAAAGAAATATGTAAAATGATCGCCATAGCATTATTTTGGGTGTAGATAAAGTTAGAGGAATACATTTCAAGGGATATTATATATTTATTTGTTCCTATGAATACTATGATAAACCTACTATAAGCACATTGTCGAAAGCTTTTGATAAATGTACAAAAAGTATTGGTGTGTGTAACGTTGACACACGTTTACACATCTTTCCACGTTGGAAATTCTATTGAGAGTCATGTCAGGGAAATTCATTATTCAAGTATCTACTATTAGATGGCTGAGTAGAGCTTACGTGGCGAAGAGGACGATGATTTTCATGGTTTAAAATGCAAATTATTATACTGTGTCTCATGATCATGATGATAATGATGGAGTATGATATGATAGATGGACAGTTTCTTCGCTCCATAAGTCTTTGTTCTGATCCCTTTGTGAATAGTCATCCAATGAGTGATACAATTTACCTTTGATTTGTGGCAGTTGGAAATTCCAACTTGGAATGTGTAAAGATGCATTGGGGTCAAAATTATTGAATTGTATGGTTGTGTGATAAACTGGGAGCTCTTTAAAAACTAATGCGGTTTGTTCATGAATCTTCGTTTGATGGATAAAGATAATATGCAGTAGCAAATAAATACACTCCCATTTCATATTTGAGCTTCTTTAAGGTGCATTATCGGGTAGTAAATTATGAGAGAGCAAAGCCAGTATAAATCAATAATGCGATTGGGATGAATCCAGTATTCGTAATATCAATTACATTCAATATTATGTCACAAACATGTTATTATGCGTTAAGTCCCGATTTTCGGGGTTTTATAATACCTATTGCAAATGAAAAGGTTTATGTAAAGATTTTACAAACAACGCTAAATAAGTCAAACTTGGAACACACGCGATGTTTTAAATGTAAATGAACTAATGGCAAATTCACTTTATTAGCGAAAAAATCAAAAAAAACCGTTGGAAAATTAAGGAATAAATACTTTGCAATGTAAACGAATAAAGTAACGCATTGTTATCGAAATAATTGTGTTATCGAAACTATTTAAATGAATTGGAAATCGGAATCAAGACTAAAAATTATAAAATTACGTTATAAAATATTCAAAAATTAAATTTATACAAGTAAAAAAATATACAGAGCAAGTAATTAAGATAGTGATCAGCCATACCAAATGTACCAAATCGTATCCGAGGAGCCGTGAGCCATTCCAACAGAGCTTACTGTTGGAAAATCCTTGGTTTTGGAGGGGACACCGATCCTGATCTGATTTCCGTTAGGTTGAAGCGCAACTGGTTAACCTGACGTTGAAGGCTCTCGATGAGTTTTTTACAGTCAAAGGAGAATTCGTGTTTATCAGGACAGCAAGATGGGTATGGTGCACTTGGGGTCTTCCTTCGGATCGCCTGTAGAATCTTTTGTCCATCCTCTCTGCTGACAGAAGTACACTTTCCTCCAAAGTAACGAACTCCATTCCAATTCTGATTATTACGGTGCTGAGAAAATAACCTCTGCCTCTTATCTGCCGCTTCAACTTCTTCATCAAGTTTCTTGGCCATACGCTTGTAGTCTTTCCACCTTCCTTGCCAACGCATCTCGTTAGCTACACGTATTTTTGTTTTGATCCAGGGGTACCGAACAAGATATTCCTCAGGCCACCAGTAGTACCAGCCGCAGATACATTGCAATTTCTCATGGCCATATCGTTTGCAATTGAAGCAAAATGGTTGGATTTGTGCCCCATCAGTATCGATTGAGAAGAGACGAGGTGCATTCTTGTCCTGAAGATTTTTGATGACGCCAGGATTCCTTGTATCAGTCTTCCACTGTTGCTGTTGGACTTTCTTAGTATGAACGGTGCCTCCTTGAGATGAACTGTTGGATGATGGGGAATCACTAGCGGTGCCCTCACTACTATCAGACTCCGAGGAAAGTCTTTCTCGTTTGATAGGGGTCTCAGGACTAGGTTCAGGTGAAAGCTCCCGTTTGCGCAAAACTACAGGGACAGGTTGAGGGGAAAGGTGCTCCCGTTTGATATGTTTTGCAGCAGGGGAACAGATTACATCCTCATTGTTGTTCGGAAATGGTGCTTCCTTAAAAAACTTCCCTTTGAAAGCGGACAGAGGAGGGGGCAGGGGTAAGGCTCCGGGAACTTGTGGAGATGAAGGCAAATCATCAGTTCGTTCACGTTTGATCCCACTGAATGAAGCAAGGGTAGTAGCAGCGTTAGTGGTAGCGTGGGGTGGAGTAGATGTAGATGGTTTGTTCGAATTCATGTTGATTTTTTTTTTCAGGTTTTAAAATTTTCTGTGCATAAAAAAACAAAAAAAAACAAATTAATTTTTACATTTTATTCATTAAAAATAACACACTGGACAATTTGTATTTATCATTCATTAAATCAATTAAGTAGAGGTTATAATAGCTTACCAAATTATATTATAAAAACTACTATATATATACAGACTAGATAAAGCGACTATATAACAGGGTCAAATAAAGTACATTAATATAGACTAACTAATTAAAGATTCAACTCTGATATGACAAAACTACACTCTTTAATCTACTATTAATAAATCACTGCTTCAAAAAAATAAAAAATAGCCAATTTGCAGTAAAGCTAAACAATTGCGAATTATTGTGTCTGCTCGTAACTGGCTTCCAGGCTGCTGCAGAACAACCTCTTCTCTCGTTGCTTCTGAATTGAATGTTGGAGCAGAAAAAAATCCAGCGCAACTAATTATTGAAAATGTCCGTTGACAATCGTAATAACGTTATATATAATAGAAATACAGTACTGCAGTAAATAATGCCTACCTATGTTTAATGGCATCACGGACTTAAGACGTAGTCATGTAAATTGCCTTATCAGCCATCAACTTTAATTCTCCAAACCTATGAAGCCATGAGTGACCATTCATTCATGTTCATTCTTCAGACATCCCTCACGGTTTGTTAGTAGAATGTAAGGTCCACTCTAGTTATAATTATAGCTGGTTATTAACGTACCTAACTGCGAGATATATGACACATGTGGACAATGACTTCGTTTTCCCTCTAAAATTCATTTTACAACCTCTAAAACTTTGTTAGTGTCAAGAAAAGTGAGGCAGTCAGTGATGCGAGCTATCTTTCTTAAGAAATTGAAATTACAAGCGCATTCATATTCACCTCATTATTATTTGTTGGATGGATGTAGGTCATGAAAAGACCACCGCACATGCATGGATGAATATGTTTAAGTATATAAATTACACGAAATCTGTAGGTTTCAAGAAAAAGATAAGAAGAAAATGGCTCCCAAAAGTCATTCATGGATAGTAAGAAGGGATTCCAAAAAACGAGTCTGTATGTCTGCGGTTCGCTACTCTCTGCACACAAAAGCAACTCTTGGCTTTTCTTTGTCCCCGATGTAGTGTGTGGAGTCTCGCTGAAAGAAGTAAAAAGTCTCTCATTTCTTTGTTGCTACACATCTATCTCTGTGCTACAAGGAAATACCTTTTTTCTTGTCTATTTGAATAATCATTCGTCAAGGTCCCTTTGGGATGATGATCCCCAGTTCCCCGTTTATTCCTCCTCTCCTCTCCGTGGTATTTTTCCAAATTGCTCCACACAAATGTACATCACTAAAGCCTAAAAGAGCGGTCCATTCCAGTATTTATGGCTGCACACTTTTTTGCATACAAAATAGGTAGTAAGGACGGCTTTCGCTCTTTCTCTCTTCTTGCCTTATCTTGGAGAATGTTGTGTGTTGTAGCATTAAAGCGGGAGGGAGAGATTGTTCTCTTTGTTGCTATTTTTGTCGGTTTTTTATATATGCCGTTGTGTGCCAAGGCACTCGCTGACTCTTCCCTTTTTGTTTAGAGGCTAAAATGGTGATGATGATGATGATACAGACAGATACAAGCAATTTCTTTTGATGCTTCCATTCTTTATTCTTTAACGGTAAATAACGACAAGAAGGGATACTTTTATAACACTACCGACATATATACTAGTGTGCTGTTTATTAATACATGGGAATTCGCATTACATTATCCATTTCACAGCCATGCTGAATTTTATGGTGAAAAAATGGTCGGTGTGTGCTATTTATTTTAGTATTCATTGATGCTGCCATACAACTATGTGCACAACACATACATTTCCAATCTTCTTCCTTATGTTTTCAACAGTTTCCATCCAAAACATCTCGTTTACCAAACTCTTTCAAATTTAGAGAAAATAACGGACTGGCAGTTTGTGGCTTGTCTTTTCCTGTAGGGCATATTTTCTTCATCTTTGCATGCAGGGTCACACATCTGTGCTGCTGCATATAAAACTGGAATGAATGAAAAAGAGTTAATAAAAGTAAATGAGGTTAGTGTGCGTTCGTTGATAGAAGTAGACAATGAGAGTGATTGAAACACGGATAAAGTGAGGTTTTGGTTGGGTGATGAAGAAGATGAACTTTCGAAAGTTACGTTATATGTACAAGGTGGCGGATCAATGCAATCATAAAAATACTACCTTTTAAAAGATTCATACAAGCAATGGTAAAATGATTTGGGAGAAACAAATTAAGGTTGGATGAAGACAACAAGTCAAAAGAAAATAGTGGTTGGAAGGCAAATACAGAGTAACGAAATCTTCTCTGAATTGAGTGTATATAAATAGCATTCTATATATGTTTATACATATGTCAACCTATTATGTTTGCTCAGAGTGTAAAAAATACGAATACTTTACAGGTTGCCAGTTTCCATTTAACTTCAAATTAGTTGAGTGACTGTGTGGGCTTTAGAATGGAGGTGGACCCTATAATAGCAGAAAAGCAGCAGTCACCAGTGCAAAGTCATCACATTCTCCATGGCAATATTATTTTATGTAAAATGCCGTTTCTTCGTGTATCACACTATACCTACACGGTTACATGACGTCTTGTCTACCTGAACTAGTTACATAGATTATCTAGCTACACACTACGCACGTGTACACAAGAGCAAATTCAATTTGTTAGCACAAAAAAGTAAAGCCGTGCTTAGGTTGTCACCAAAATAGAGTATGTACATAAAGTAGGAACACAGGTAAAGTACCGAGTCATGAAACCGCATGCTAATTTGCTAATAGGACGCTACCTGCGTCATTTATTCAAATGAAGCGTCAAAAACTGCAAAGCGGTTGAAGAAAAAATTGTTGTATAAAAAATCACTTTAGATTTGGAGTGTCTTGAAAAAGTTACTATGGAAAAGTACTTTTTTGGATGTCAAATGATGCCTACATACATAACGGTTTTCCACCGCGGTTAACATCCATTGTACAAAGTCAGAAGCTTAAATATCTGTCACGACAAGAATCTTGAGGTGGTGGTGGTGGGTAGTGGATAATATGACAGGTGATATGGGTAGATTTCTGAAAGGACGTAAAAAATAAATAAATAGAAAGATAGTGGATTGTGATCCGGTGACAAGTTCGTCTTCTTGGAAAATTGATATGACACTGGCTGAGTGGCAGGGTTTGGCGTAGAAAGATAACACTCGGACTTATGCCACAGTTTCATATAACCCAGTATTTATTTTCATTTCTTTGTTCCTTCTGAGGCCGGCTCCACGAAAACGATTGATCAGCTGAGCGAAGCAGCAGAGTTTTCCACTGTGGGCGAGGAGCAGCTGAGCAGGGACACTGCATGCATGCTAT
>JAHZMV010006357.1:0-12873 GCA_027743765.1 Coecobrya sp. COE2
GATGCTCATCAAGATATCTCTTACATACTGCACGTACAAAATACACATTTACCAGGAAAATTATGTCTGAATTATGCACTATGTCTAAAACACATATTTGCCATTTTTAAAAAAATGCTAAAAAAATCTAATGCATTAACGACATTTTCAGTCAATGAGAATACTTTTTTGTGGTTTTAAAGCTTTGCACTTTTTGAGTCAACCTGACAAAATAAAATAAATGGGTTTTTTCTGTCAGGTTTCATTTCACCCACCGCACCAGCGTTGCAAGTTTTATGCTTAACTCTTCCAGAATGAAACTCGAATCTAGTAGTGTGACACACAAAAGAAGTCTATTATGTCGTGATATATTTTTATTCCGTAAGGAGCATGGTTCATTTTTATGATAAAATCAAGAACAAATAAACTATATTTTGCATTTGTATTTCTCTGGAAATTTCGACTGACAATTGTGAGTTGAGTGCCTACATACGTGGTTTGAACATCCCTGTAGAAGATTTTACAGCCATCCTAGTGAAGATTAATTAATCGTGTTTTTGAAATGCATGTACTGGAATACGTAATCTATATGGTGTTTTGCTTTTGTTGTTTCACCAATTTCCTATTGCTACCTATATTTTGATTATTACGATTTAAATGCCTTCGGAAACGTCAACCAAGTTCACTATAATACATACAATTGTACATTTAACTGTATATATCTATTTTATAAATATTAACGGATATACAAGTTACAATTCATCACTAAATTCTAGTTTTTTGACTTGCATGATCCATGCATGTAATCAACTGTATATTAAATTCAATACTGTCTTAGGCCGTTATAGCAATAAGCGAATACACTATTTTCGGTATATTCCATATATTTGGATGAACCATATTCTCTACCACTATGATTAATACGTCTAACTTTAATCGTACCTATTTGTAACGTCCTGGATACTCAAATATATATTTTCCATCGTTGCCTCAAGTTCGGCGTTTTTAAGGCGCGCATCCAGTATAAGCCATCCTAAAACTTTTTCTTCAAAATTGTGAATCCTAATTTCCACTCTTGCATCTCGGTCGCTCTTTCTAGATTTACTGTCCATGGTCTGAAAATGTAAAAAAGCTTCGTAATTCTCAACATTTTAAAATATTAAATTCATTTTCTTGTATATAATACTTACATGGTATCAGTGGAGAAATGTAACAAACCAAACCCGCTACAACTTCAGAGATGGTGCTCTCATGCGAAAGGATCTGAAATAAGCAAATTGAGATAAAGTTTACACCTACTTGAAATATTCATCATATTCGTTTAAACGAATAATGGCGAAAATATAAAAGAATTTTGCTGCGAATTTTCCAGTTTATTGCTGTCGCCATATATTTTCCAAAAATAAATGCAGTTCTGAATAATTGTCAAATTTTAATAGTACTTATTAAAATTGCGTTTTATTTGTACGCACGGTGTTAAATGATAGGTTACGTTACATTCCAGGATTTTGACGGTGGATGATGATGATTGTTACTTATGACGTTTTTTTACAAACACAGCGCTCAACATAAAACAAATTTCGCAACTATTTTCTAGATAGCTATTGTTATGCTTAATTTTGAGTCACACTTCGTAATGACAATATGTAGTGGCAGAAAATACTGACCAAAGGAAAATAATACATTGACAATAGCAAAGTGAATAATCAACACTAACAATAAATATTTAGTACCATTCGTAGACCACTCCATATTTTCATTGCAAGACAGATCACACGAAAACTCCTAAATATTTTCTTCACACTCACAAATTCACATGTCAATATTCAATATTTGTAATTATGAACGGTAATGTTGCATGCGATCATAATTGTGCACTTTTCAGTCAGCTAATTTACTGCAGAACAGATCTAATGCATCTGGACATATCAAAAATAAAATGTAGACTGGACTGTGGACGGCGCATATTTTATCTTTTCAAGTTTAGCAATATTACAGTACGTAAATACACTAGCAGAAATAAGTTTGGTAGTTTGCCGATAAAAGTATGAATTCAGTACAGGCAAAACGGAAACCTTCGTGCCGGTCTGCTGCAGAAATGCTCATATTTGATGCTGGGCAATTAATAATATCCGGCCCAAATCCAAGTAAAAAAATTATATATAGAGGAACCAAACTAAATATGCTTTCCTTTTCCAACATATAAAATTCAACCAAGCAAGTTCGGGTTTAACCTGAAAGTTACATGCGCGAGAAAAGAAGCTCCCATTTTTGATATGCAACTTCATTCAGTCATTCTGTTCAACAGGAGATGAAAACGAAAATCCTCGAGCAAAAAAGGTGCTCACGCACCAGTATACTGCGGTATACTGATGTAATCCTAAGTCAAGCATTGAAGATGATCCCTTGGTTAGCTTTTTTTATATCATTTTTCCGTACTCACTCAAGCCTAAAATTAATCACTTGGGTTGTGTTTATGCTAACAGTGTGAGCTAACTTTATTACCCACACACATAATTATTATCTTACAGGATTGGAATTTATGCAGCGGAGATGACCGACCTCATAAAACATGTTATTTTGCTGGCAACTCACAACACAGAACAACTTAAATTATAGAAGGCAATATTGAAAGTGGATTTAAAAATGGGGTATATTACTTTCGTACGTTGAAATTACCTGCGTTCAGTAGAGCATGCTCGATCGAATATGATGATAAAAAATCTGACAAAATTATTTTCTATCCATCTGCTAGAACAGCACGGCAAATGGCAGAAAAGAAAGAAGATTGAAAATTCATCCTGCAGAACATACTCAACTATTTTTTAGCTTGCCCGCGGCAAATTATTGCATTTATTTTATTGATGAATATTTTGAAGGTCAGTCACAGTAAAATATTTTTTGCGAGCATTTTTTGAGATCAATAAATACTTTGAAATTTGGATTATTTTTCTTTAACAGACAGCAGAATAGATAAATTAAGGTAACCTGTTTCTCAAGTCACAGCTTGTGTTAATTTAATGAGTTTCATTGCTCAAATTTATCAATAATTCAAAAATGTTTAACGATTGTTATTTTGGAGCCATTTTTAATATACAAATATAATTAACAAAACCATGAACCTTTTCCAACATATAACGTTAGAAATATTGCATTCATTTACATACAGAAATGAGTTAAAAGACAGTAAACTACGTAAAATATAAATTTCATACTATACCATGTTTGCATCAAACACATATCAATATGCATTTATAGTGGTATTATTCACTGGAAAGTATAATTCACACGACGGCAAAAAAATGCTAAATTAATGGATCATAAAAATTAATTATAGGCCTCACAATTATTTTTAAAAAAATGTGTTGACAAATCCATATTTAGCATATTTTATTGCATTTTTAAAGGTGTTAAGGATCTTACTTAAATCTAAGCTACACACATATTACATTTTATATTTAGTTCGCAATCCGCTATCCAAATAAATTTTTACATGACACGGTAACTTATGACACGGTACAAACATGTTACGGTAATTGGCTATACGGTGTAGTGTATTCAAAATACATATGTGACGTGAATTTCATACATTGTAATACAACAGCACATTATGTAACACCAATTGTATAACTTTTTTTCTATTCCAATAGAAATGCATTCACATTCCAGAAAACTATAATATTTTTCATCTCGAAAGTACGGATATGTGGTACTGTTATATAACAAAGTTAAAATTCCCAATGGACAGCAGTTAAAAAAATTCGGCACCATAAAAGCTTGTTTTACCAAAGCTTCTAAATAATTGCTCCATTTGATACACTGGAATAAACGACAATTCTGATTTTTCTAGTTTAAACGACGAGGAAATATAAGCAAAAAATTATCAAGCTCAATAAGGCTTGCAGCAGGAGAACCTCCAGCCGTTCAAAAAATTACGATTTTCAAACACGAAGAAAAACACCTTACAAAACTGATGATAGTAATCCTTCAATGTAATCCATCTTTTCCCTCATCAGAATGCAGTGAAAACTATGTAGCAAAAAATTATTAACCCTGTTATCACAGAAGTTTTCAAAATCTGCATTCAAATATTTTTTAACGGTTAGCAAGAAGGTTTTTGTTACAGTAAAAACCTTAATAATTACTCATCAAGCTCAACCGGGGGATATTGCAACGGCGATATTCTTTACTTACCATAGGAGTATATCCTGCGTCTTAGTGGCATTGACGATAAATAGAACGACTGAGCAAATGGATAGTAGAGAAAATATCTTTTAGTACAAAATTGAAATTTTGCCTTCTTGCAATACATTGTCTGAAAAAAAATATTTAAATCACTGTATATATTCTCTCGGCCGCCTAGTATAAATTATTTTTACATTTACGAAAGCAAATACACGTTATACATTTAACTGAATATGTATGTAATAAATAGCTGTAATCAAAGGGAACTTGAGAAACCTCAAATGTAAGTTTAAGTATTTGTCTGGTTTCTCTTTGCAAATTTGTCATAGTTACGCGATTAACCAAAACCTTCAACAGTGCTTTCTTCTATGTCACAACGAAAGTAAATATTCGTTTTCGTTGTTTTATGGATCAAAAACTTGGATCAAGGTGAGGCACAGAATACACTACTTTAAACCACAGCTAACACTTTCCTTATTTCATGTTATATTGGTCGATGTACGAAACGGCTTTAGTCTGTTTTACCAAGTCTTCAATTTTGGAGTTATCCTACTTAATTGCCCAAATAAAAGAAGGACTTTCAGATGCTGCAGCAACTAAAAATTATATTTATCTCAAAATTGTTTCAAACTCAAACTAAACCTTGCCACTTTCCCAATGTTGGCATACCATTATTTTGTTTCAATCATACATTTTTTGCAAATGCTATAGTATTAGTATCAGGTGTATTATGCGTTACTAACGGCCATTAATAATATAACAAATAGAGTACAACTTTGTCAGAACATACAATATTACATTAATTGTATCTACATATTTGATATAAATATCAACGGCTTATGTTGAGTAAGTCATACTGGTCCTAGACATGAGAGTTTGCTACAATATTTTTTATTCGTCTGACTGAAAGGGTCATTGCAAACATACCTATCTGTATGTACTCATGAAATAAGTGAGAGAGAGTGAGAACCAACCATTAAAACTGATAGGTAATTCTCGCAATGGCCCTTTCAGCCAGAGAAATGAAAAAGATTTTATCAGTCTCTCATGGTCAACGACTGTATGTTATAAACATTCATATATATTTACATACATGAAAACGGATAATCAAAAACATTAAGCTTAATACTTGATCCCTAAATGTTTCTCTCAGTTTTTTAGAAACTCGTCAAAGAGATAACATACTCTTAGGTATAACAGCTAGACTGAACACTGAATTCTGGACATTCCAGTTCTTTGATGATCTGATTTTATCATCCATGTCAGTATCACCTTTCATAATTTCTACCATTGATATTCTGAAATAAATGAATATTTTATAAATAACTTAAATTTGTTTTCATTTTTATTTGTAATGTATTAATTAATGTTTGCTTTCAAAAGTTTACCGTATAAGGTCTGGCAGCATAATCAAGATTTCATTAATATGGTAACCAAAGGAACCTACAACCAAACAAAATGTTTTACATGTAAATTCACAGACTCTAATGGTAATTTTATTTTGAGAAGAATTTAGTATGTATTGCTTTTATCAAGAATCACATGTAATTGTTGCTAAAATGTAAAACCGTAATAATTCAGTTTTACTAACCAAAATGCACTGCCGATCCTGAACTCTTGATGATTATGACGACATCCTACGTTTCTCGTTCACCACTACAATAGGAAAACCTGGAAGTAAATTGGGGAGAGTTGGTGGTAAATTTAATTTGTAACCTTGACCACATTCGCGTTGGGAAAGAAATATGATTTTTTAAAGTACGTATTGCTAAAAAGTAAATAACGTAACATATTTGTTACCTCCAGCCATTGCAATTCCGTGAACCGAAAATGGGCACACAATCACCTTGGAATCTTTATGGCATGCATTTTTTTGATCTTGATAATTTTCAAAAATATAGCAATACAAATTCTTTAAGAAAACACACTTTTTCGGAATACTGCAAACCTTCCACCATGAAGAATAAAAATTGACTGAAGCATTTTTCCATCCTACAATGGATAACATTGTAAATTAGTATGCATCAAGTTTCTGAACGAGTATATAAGAGAGATAGGTGCGCCAAGCTGAAATTGTGGTGCCGGTCACAAGCAGATAATAGGTGTTCGCTGTGGTTCAGATAATGACTATGATCAATTCGGTAACAAAATAGACAAGAGTGAGAGAAACACATGCATTTGTATATGCGCTAAAATGGTAAAATGGATTTACTTTTGCAATACTACTTCAAAGTCCGTTTATTTTCTCTTTATTGCAATTGCATGGTTAATGAAATGAAATACCCAGTTTTTGTATATAACGTGGTCCAGCCATAATACCTGCTGCCCATATTGCAGTTGAAATGAAAACTGGAAAGTTCATATAAAACATATACACTTCCTAATGCTCTGAGTCTAAAGACCTAATAGTAAAAATCTCCTTGAAATTCTCTCTGGAGTTTTCCTACATCTTGGGACTTTCCAAACATTTTGCTTATTCTTTCAAATGAAACTAAACTGGGCTCTGTCTTTTTCAATTAATTATATTGCATTCCCATTTATTACCAGAAAAAAATTAAATATTCTCTACAAAGTCCATGGTTTACTGTAGATGCCATGTGTAAGAAAATAGATTGTTGTGGGTGTACCTCACAGCCTAAAAACCAGAATTTACACGAAACAATTTTGCATGTAATTTTGTTTTGTCAGGTCAGTTTTCATTTGTTGGTGTACCGTGAAGCAGCAGGTGCACCCTCTGCTCGTATTAATGGTGAATGAAAACAGAAAAGCTGAAATAAAAACCATATCCATTTGCAATGCTTAGGTCCACTGTGAGTCTAACGACCTAATAGTAAAAATGGCTTTGAAAATCTTTCTAGAGGTTTCTTGTGACTTTCATAAGTTTTTTATTACGAATTAAAATGAAGCACTCAACTGGACGGCTCTGTCTATTCCTAGTACTTATATTATACTCAAATATTCTTACCATAAACAATTAATTTTTCTCTGCAAACTCCATGATTTAATGAAGATGCAATGGGCAAGAAAATAGATCTTTTTCCATACCTCGCAACGTTAAAATACAAAACTAAAACGAAGCAATTTGGCAAGTAATTTTGTTTTTGTCAGTTCAGTTTTCATTTGTTGTTGTACCTTGAAGCTGCAAGCGTGACGAATGAAATTATAAGAAAATGATAACGTAATTACACTGCGATCATTTTTACACAACAGGACAGGAAGGAACAAAACCTGCTAATGATGGAGAAATGAGCATGCTCCCAAAATTACTCATATAATCTAGAGAATCACATCACATGTATACAAATAACTTGCAAATGAAAATATAGAAGTTACTATTTATGTTAAGTTTTATACCATGGAAAAAACATTATGAGCTGCTAATAAACCGTGATTTTTTTGTTTCAACCATACATTATGTTTTATTGCCAGAGGGAATGACCATTTCAAGTATTATTATACAAAGAGTTACTCATGATTACATCACAAATTGTTCTTTTGTCTAAATCGATTCAATGAATATCATTGACCATTGATTGGTATTACGGGCATTCTAGAAGTAACCATTGCACGCTTTTTCAAAATGTTTTATGCTTAGGATAATTCATTTCACATATGTAATGTAATGTAAAATATTTTGGGTAAAATGATTTTTGGTGACATAATCTTGATAATCTGCATACATATACCTACATCTCGAAAAACCCAATTTTCAATCCATAATATTTACAGATGCTTCAATTGTTTAAAAATATATTATCTATGAAATAAGTATCTTCGACTTTGTCATTTACACTGCATTCCATTTCTATTGAAATTTGAGAAATTTGAAAAATTTGAAATTCCATTCGATGCAAAGGGAGAAATTACAAATATTTTTTTTACACTTTTTACATGTTGTTATAAATACGTTTTAATGAAATATTACATCAATGCAAAATGTAACCACGATGATTAAGTATGACAAAATAAGCCAAGGGTAAAAAATATATCCAATGGACTAACGTTTTGGTGATTTCATGAATAAAAAGGAGAAGATTATAAATCAGTTTTGTTAGTCTTCACCAGAGTTAGGTGTCCAGTGAAAATAAACGCTCCACTAGTTATGTACGTAAGGTGATTCATTTGTACCGTGGACGTCTTGAAAAAAATCCTGATGAGATGAAAACAATAACAATTAAAAAATATGCCCCAACGAGATTAGCTTTGCGGTGCAACGTAAATGATGAGTCTGCTACGGCTATTAATTGCAGACTTCCTTATGCATTTGCAATGATTGACGGGTATATTTTCGGACATAATATTTTCCCTGGAACTTTATATTCTGGTTGTCTATATTGTAATACGGTTTGTAATAATTTTTGTCTGGTTATGCATGTACTTTCTTATTAAAGCTTGTTTTATTATCAAACCACCATCATTTTGTTAGATTTACTCAAATGTAATTTGTTGCGTAGAGTAAAACCAAAACAATCAATTGAACATTTTCTTATTTACCTAATTTTGTATAAATTTAAGATTTTGTCAGAAATACATTTTGTTTATGCATTACATCGTAACATTGCGTAATTCAAACTAAAAGTATCAAATACATTTTCGGCTTTGTATTTCCGTGTAATAAGATAACTTTGTGCTAAAATTTTTGCAAATGGGTATTTTATACCGATCTGCTCGTATAAGTGGTTGGATTATAAGAAACTTGCATATAATTCCTTGAGTGCAGTCGAAATCCAACATTCCAATGCACGAACGAGCATTTTGAAGTATTCCATAGACCCGAAATTATATTGATCCGCTTCATGAAACTGATTGAAGTTATTCGTTACTGTATTAAATCCTTCTCTATATTAGCTTGTTAATGTATAATTTTCCTGGTCGCTGGTGATCTCTACGGGTATTTGATGAGCGTCGTTTTAATACAACTACTTCCGTGGCCATATCTATGTGCAACGATTTACAGAACCCATAAAACTATCTAGAATATCCAAATAATATTAATTATTTTTCGCCATCCACAAGTATGAATAATATAATAAGTACTAGATACCACATTAGTAGAATTATATTCTTCCAACCTAAATTATTTTTCATCAGCTTTCCAGTTCGTGGGCAATGTCATATACATAGGAGAAATAATTTGGAAATTTTAATCGATAAATCTCATGTTAAGTTCTGGTATGCTGAAACCATGAATATTAACAGTTTATACCTGATATCGTCTGCCAAACAAAGTATCAGTTACATATCAATTTATTTTATGTCATCTATTTCAAGCTGGTTGCAACAAATTCAAGAATATCTGCACGGTTAAATATAATATTTAAATGTCAAAGGTGACCCTTTACAATACTCCCTTTTGTATTTAAAATATACAAATGTCTTAAACAAAATACAGCTATGCTTTTTCAAGAATGACCATCAACTTTGTCATATTTCTATCAATCTTATTGCTGGTTTCTACTTTACCCATTCGAACTAATCTAGACCTGAGTAAAGATTTAAAACTGTTTGAAAATTGTACAGTTCATATTGCTCAAGCAATCCTGACGAATTCAGTAAGTCAAAATGTCACCAATTTTTTGAAAAAAAAATTGTCTAGATTTTCTTTCACTGTTGTACTAATTTATTTACAGATATTTTCCTACAATTTGCAGCCATTTGAATTTCCAATTGTGTACTCGGAATACATCTTTCTGCAAACCGGGCTTTGGTTTGTCGGGATATCTTGCAACAATCATCGGTATATTATAACCAACGGTCAACCATTTCGACAAAATGCAACCCCAATCTACTCCAGAACCTGTCAAGTTGTTGTTTATATAACTCCACCAGATTGTGACACATGGAAAATGGGTTTATTGTCAGGATTTGGAGCATACCATTTTCTAATGCCGCTTGAGGACCAAAGTTTGATGATTCATCCATTAATTCAAGACGTGGTCTTGAACGATGTTACATCCTTACTTCCAACCGTGTCCCGTACTGGAAGATATTTTGTTGTGCTTGGCAATATGAAAACTTTAAATGAACCTTCAGCAAACAATTTATTTAACGCGGTAGACCGTTATTATTCAGAGGAAAGCGTATTTCTTCCAGTTAAATTTTTTCTTCATGTGAGTTTCACATTTAAATCTAATCCGTTTGATAAAGTTTCTCTCCGAGTTGAAGTTGGTTCATCCTTTGTCGTTGGAACCATGCAAAAAGATGGAATAAAATATATTTGGGACTACTTGCATTTCTCCGTTCCTGACAATAATAAACCCAACGACGGCGGAATTAGTTTTCCCTGGATATCCTTGAAACATTTTACTACGATCTCTGACTTTGAAACTTCATTAGCAAAACACTGGACTCAAGACGACTACCACATATGGGAAATACCGTATTCACCAATTAAATCAATTGATATTAAATTGCACAAGTCAGCATACTTTCTACAATTTACCCGGTATATGCTTAAAGAAGTCATATTCATATCGTTACTCCAACCAAACACATCCGAACTTATAATTCATAATGAGAAACAAACTATATCCCCATATTTTGGCATTGAACCAACCAAGGCCAACGTTCAATTCACTCTATTTGAGAGCAAAGGCTATCATTTTGTAACTTGCGCGGATATTTATGAAATTGGAACCACAAGCTTTCACGGATTTGTTTCAGCGTTCGACTACAAAGTTTGGACGTTCTTATTAATTTCTGTGGCCGCAGTAGCACTAAGATTTGTTGGGTCATTTGGAAGAAGAATTACCTGGGACGCAATATTTTATCCTTTTGCATGTCTATTGGAGCAAGGCATGCGTCTTACACATCGCTACAAAATATTAACGGCTTCTTGGCTACTCATGTGCATTATATTATCAAATGGCTACAAAGGAGAAAATATTACAAAGTTAAGTGCACCGTTATCTCGAAGAAAGTTGGAATATTTTGAACAACTTGTAAATTACAATTTTACACTTTACAGCAAAAGTAAATATTTCCCGTCCGGAACAATGGAGTATAGTTTAAAAATTATGGATGTCTTCCTGCCGCCTTTCTCAAAAATGAAGGAGGGGCCGAAATCGTTCCACGATGCTATTCAACTCATGCGGTTTGATGAGGCATACGATACTATTCAGTCCAATGCATCAAGATATAGTTTACTTAACAAGGTAAAGGAGATGATTTATAGACCGAAAGACTGGGAGGATTCAAGAGGTTTTATGAGTTTATGGTACTTGACAAATATTACCGGAAAGTGCGACAGAGTAGCGTACATTGACGAATTTGAGGACACTCATTTGATGTTTCTGAAACTTAAATACAAGTTTGCGGAAGAAGGAGATCTAACTAATTTAAAGAGACTTAGTTTGAGTAAAGACAGTCTAGGAAGGACATCGGTTATATGGTTATTTAAAAATATACGGTTTCCGTTATCAAAAAATTTCATTGTGAAAACCCATTCTTTGTCTGAGTCAGGCCTTGTGGATGCCTGGAATAAATGGTGGTTCAGTATTTCAACTTGGAACGGAACTGCTCAAGTAGCACGACAAGAAAATCATAGAGGGTTTAAGGAATTATCAATTGATGGAAATATTAGGGTTATATTTTTTGTTTATGCTATTTGCATATTCATTGCGACGGTAGAATTTAGCATGGAAAATGTTCGGTTTATTTGGAAAATTACGCGATCGCTCTTAAAACGTGGAGGGTTGTGTTGTTGAAACATGGCTTTGTTTATACAGGAATTAAAATATTTTTCTTGCTAAAATTATCAAAATCTGTATACGGTCGTAACGCATTATAAAATTAAAATTGTTTTCATTTGTGTATTTTGTCACAACATACTAAATTGCTCATACCTATTAATAAATGGTGACGTATAACTTTCGTATTTGTGCACGTTTGAGTGGAAAATTTTTAATTTCTTATTTGAAATGAATTAATGAAATTACTTTCAATAGTCTTTACCATATTCTTCTGTAATGGGGTTTTCTTTAATTACGCCCAACATTAGATTCCAATCAATTTTTAGCACATTTGACCAATTTATGTATGTATTCATTTAATGAAAGTCTCTTTTCAGCAGTATTATCATATAAACGCATCCATTTGGACAATGGCAAAAGCAAAGAGTTTTCCAAATTTCCAAACCCATTCTCAGGTTGCTCCAAACAGGAAGCTGGAAATGTTATTTGCCCGTTTCCGTAACCTTTTCTACACAAGACACCTAAGGCATCCTAAAATAACGGCATTTCTTCGAGTAAGTTGTCAGTTTTCTTATACGTTTTTCTTATCTCCCTTCAAAATTCATCTGGACGATAACAAAATTAGTAAATATGTTGCAAGCCAATGGTTTCCTCAGTACATAGTATGTTTCCTCACAACATTCTTTGGTCTCTTCTGGTACATTCATGGTGTTCGAGCAGTTTTTTCTTCCAATGTAAATGATCCCAATAACCCAACAAGTTATTTTAAGATATCACAAGAATTTTTGAGCACGCTTGGAAAATTACTGGCACTCAAATTGCTATGGTACGACAAGCAGCAAATCGTTGACATTTTGAACTTTCTACATTTCAATGCTCTGAGGCGTGGAAGGAGCTATGACGGAAAAATTGTTTCCTTAGTGGCATTTATTATATGCGCTATGTACACAGTAGAAGGTGTATCAAGCTTTCTTACCCTGAATTGGATATCTATACAGGCAGCTAATCGAAGTAGACC
>JAHZMV010006358.1:0-16701 GCA_027743765.1 Coecobrya sp. COE2
AGTACCTAAATGGCCACGCAATGTTTTCCTATACTAAAATGATTGCACCTGTGGACTTCATTTTTTAATCTGAGTGACAAGCAATAAACACGTCAATCATCCTTAAAAAATCGGCAAGGGTAGCCATTAAAAGAAATTTGTCTATCGGCAGTACATATAATTTCCCAATGATGGCTTTTCGGTAGACCCTTATCAGTTTTTTTCTTTAATGGAAAAGTACAGATAATATACTTTTATTATGACGAAATAATTTGGAGTGTCGTTTGAAAAGTATATGTAGTACTTTCACTCTGCAAAATTGCCAACTGATTATAATTTGACGAGATAAGGGTAAAGATGACATTTTATAGTAGACGAAGTGACAATGGGCTTAATGGGAGAAATTCACAATTGTGAATTTTACATTGTGCATTGTATTTCATCGTATACATATACACAAACATAATACATAGCTATGTAATTTGTAGGCATACTTTTAGTATGAATTTTCTTGTAATAACAATATTAATGTGCTCCAATTCCAAGATTTTATGGCATGCATGGAAGTGGGTATTGTAGTAGTTGATGACATTTTCACAGTCGACATATTTCGTATAAGCGTAGGTGTTATAAAAACATGCCTTTCTAAAAATAGCAAAATATTGCAAAATATGTTTTGTAAGATCCAAAATTATCCACGAATTTTACATTGTCATGATGTGAAATCATCGCACATCCTATTTTTACATGATTTCACGTTATACACAGGAAAAAGGTAACTACCATCACTTAGTGAGCCGTACACGTGAATTTGATGTCGTGTTCTTGATGCTATCTTTAGTACGATGCTTCATATGAAGTATGAATGTAAAAGAGAGATCAAAAATACCATCTGCTAAAAATCCTCTGACTCTCATCAAATTTTAAAAGCATGCTTTACTTAATCATCAGTAGTCGTCGTACCACACTTTACCGAGAAAAAAGCCATCATTATGTCTTGTTCTAAAGGGAGGATCCGCCAGCAAGACATGAATCTGCCTTCGACTTCATTCGTGTCTTCTCACTGGGCTTTTGGCTAACCCACCTTCCTAGCTACCTTGCAAAAAGCACTTTTTATCTCATCGCATCTTGTAAATATTCATGATTTGACGAAAGCACAGGCAAGGGAATGATGAACCACCATTCCTAAGCCTAAAATAAATTCAGGTGAAATTGAAGGACTATGCAAGTCGCATGGCAAGACTTCCTCCTATGTATCCACTCAGAGCAAAAAATATATATTTCTGTGGTTGTAAGGATTCCTTATTAAAAGCAGAAGCATCAGAAAAACGTTCTCCAGTTTTAAAAACAATCCATTTCTTCAACGAGTTGGTTGAACATAAGAATTTTTTATCTGCTTCTTCTTTCTTGTCAAAATGTAAGTAGGTACCTTGCGAGGTTCAATATTAAGAAAGCAGGAGCTCTGGAATAGCGATGGTATGTGTAAAGCAGGCAAAGCATGATATATTAACTTATGTCATCCCCGACTAATCCTCTGAAAGAAAAGAAGAAGAACACCAAAAGCTATACCATCCAAAACATGCATATTATGTTCAGGTAGACAGTTTCAAGTTAAGTAACTTGGCTTATATTTTGCTACTACTCGGGGACTCAACTATAAGTCAGAAAATGAATAGATACGCATGGAAATATGCATGTGTAAACCTCTTTGTAGATTCACGTTATGTTACATCATGTATAAAGAAGCTAGCAAGTTAACTTTTCTTCGAGACGGTATTGACATTTTAAGAAAATTGGATTTGAAAATGCATTAACTTTAGTGGCTAAGCACAAAAGGTGCCGTGTTGTGGATGAAAGTAGTGGCATATGGCGCGCAGCCCAAAAGCCTGCAGAAAAGAAGCACGTAAGTAGTAGCATCATTGCCACGGCAGTTACCTCCTTACATTACTAACATATTTGCACGGCTTTTTGCTGCCACGATACCGCATCATCATCAATCCACTAGTTTTCAAACCTGCTGTAAGTACACGCGTGTAGTTCCTGTGCTCATGTTAACGATCTGGCAAAACAGGAGAGTAAGGAAAAGTGTCGAACAGATTTTGTCCCTGAGAGTGGTAAATGGAAGTAGCACATAAAAGCTTTTCCCTCATTAGGAAACTATATTATATATCTACATATATTATATTATTTTAATAATATAGAGAGAGACATGTTATGTTAACATTTTGTTTTTGTAGATTACCTTACTGGAAGCAAGAAACTGAGATGTACAAGCAAAAACAAGATATTTTCTCAAGTCACAACCTTACTGCTATATATGAGACAGCTATTGGCGTCGTTGCTACAAATTTCTTATATTATTTTGTACTTTCATTTCTCTTAGTTCTTTTCCAGTTTATCATTCTCTCAGTTTAAGTATCTTTTCATTTTCCTTTTACACATTTCACAAAAGACACATCCATCCAAACACGTACACATCATATTTGATGTATGTATATTGGACCAAGGGTATGTATACTGTAAGCAAACCAAACCAGGAAGCGGAAGAAAACGAGATGAAATAACGATATATACTGACATTTCTGTGCATGTATCTTTCGTGCCCTGGAAAATGGAATGAAGTTGTAGAAGTTCTTCTTTTCGTATTATTTGCTCGCTCCTCCTTTCTTTCACACACTCATCATTTTCACCGATTCGCATTTTCCTTTTCAGCTTGAATGTCTTGACTGCAAAGATAATTAATTTTCTAGTCTCTTTAGCTAAGTCAGATTTCGTCCCGCCTCAAATCTTCACCCGCTTTCTGGTTTCCACTTGACTGTAGTGAATAGACAGTCATCTATGTATGCATCGCAGCTATTCACTAAAATGATGAAAATCTCTCTTCAGACACTTTCCGTGATTCCAATTTCCTGTTGAATTCTTCAACGGTAGCTTTACCACAGAGCACGTACAAGCTAGTATGTCAATAAGTCAATCTCCTTACGCAAAAATTGTCAGAATTTCACCGGTAGTGAGAGAAAATATTTTATCGATAAGTTAAAAGGGTGTTATTGAATATACTTCTAAAAATGACAGGAAGTTCCTAAGAGTGTAAAATCTAACTTATTTCGTAACTATATTTTATCACGCATTGCACTGTCTACAACTAACCCACAGCGTCGGTATTGAGTCACTCCATCTAGTTCTTAACGTAAAGAAAATATAGAAAATTAAGTCACTTTCCTTGGATATATGACAAATGTCTGGTTGAATGACAGGAGTATACCACTCATTCAGTCATTTTTCACTTGATTAATGACGCTACTTCGGTGCAGACAATGGCTGATGCGGAAGCAAGATGATGTGGCAAACAGGTCTGTATTCTGTGGCATATTTCTTTTATTCAACCACACACATTGATTCTGAGTTTTCTCTTTTTGTCTGCGCAACATTCATATCGTTTAGCAAACGAAGTATACGGAAGATACTGACATAATAATATTATAACTACTTTCACACCATTACTTTGCTTGGAGAGAGGCAGTTAAACTGAAATGAAAAGGGAGAAGTGAGAAAAATGGTTTTGGTTGCTTGCAGAAACGTAATATTTCATAAAATGTTTCGGCTCGATCTTCTTTTTGGGAGATTTAGTTCATAGCACAATGCGAGTAGAGAGCTAAGCGTATAGTTAGAAACCGCAGCTGCCACATCACATAGACTCTTCGAGACGGCTTTGAGAAGGAAACGATAGTATTATTATCTTGTAAGAGAATGAGTTCTTCTGACAATGAGGCTTCATAAAATATACGTCACATTGTATTGAAACCAAAATGTTGCACTGCTACCGTAAAACAATTCACGTGTTGGTGATACAGTTTTACTATCGATCATTTTCATGTAACATTGGCAGATTCGAATTTCTCTCTAGTTTTCTAGCAGATCATATCTAACTGATTCATATTATTATGGGTTGTATAAAATAGCGTCAATTGTGTCATGGCGTGCATGGAATGAGCTATTTATTATACAAAGATACAAAATTCTATACAAGTGATAAATGTAATAAACATTTAAAGCAAGAGTAGGAATAGTATCACTGTATATAGTATCTTTATATATTTATCTGTCTTCATATGACATACAATAATACCCGTTCATTCAAAACGCTTATAGATTCTTTTCTATGGTACATTTACCATAAAACACGCATCCTGTCCTGATAGCAAGACATTTATAATACCGTTTACGATGTGTGTATGCCGTGTGTGTATTGAAAACGATAGCTTGATTTGATAGCCAATGAATAATGCAATGCCAATAAATATGAACAATAAAGCTAGCAGGTACATGTAATTTCTTAAAAGTTCGCCATTGTATAATATATTTCTCTATTAGCATTTGCATAATATTCATCCTAGCTTGTAAAACACATATTGTGCACTTTATATGCAACAATGTCAGTATAATGGATGTGTGTGTGTGGTATAAAATAGTAAATAATTGGAATAAGTGTAGTTAAAAAGCAAGGTTTATAATGTAGTATTGCGTAAACCCTGTTATTCAAACCACTTAAAAATTCATTTGCCATTTCCTATCAAATCTTGAATTCACATAAAATTGACTAATAATTCCAAGAAAATAGTATCAATTCAGTGTTATTGTAGGTGAAAGCTCATTTGATTTTCATCTGGTGAGTTGATTGAATTAGTTGCGTAAAACATTATGCACATCAATCGTAGATATAAATATTGTGAGATGAGTTGTACATGATATAAATAAAACTTTTGTTGAGGTTCCATTGTAAAAATTGATTCAACCAATACTCATAAACATTCAGAGATCAAAGCAAGTGGTTAGCAAAGAACTAAAAGAAACAATACGCAATAATAACTAATTAATACATAAAAAGTTGTTGACTTACAATACATCTCCACTTGTACAGTGGACGATATTGGCTCGCTTAAATTATTGTTGCTCGCTTGGCACGTGTACACTGCGTGAAGATCCGCTCTTGAGAGTTTTTGTACCGTCATTGTATTCTGGGTAGCTCCATCTGAAGAGATTATTTGAGAACTGTCATCAATCAGAGAGCCTCCTCTCCACCAGGTAACTTTTGGAGGGGGCCGACCTAATAAAATGAAAGCACAAAGAGAAAGAAAATTACTAATATTATTGCTAAACGTAAAAATTGTTTACGCAGCCAATGTGTTATTGTAGCAAAAGGAAAAAGAAAATTTGTCGTTTGTCAGAGAAAGTCAGAGGCGAGCCACACATGGAAAACGATAAATGCTATTGGTTAGTGGGAAAAGAGGAATTTAAGGTGCTAGAGTTGCATATTGCTGTTGTTATTGTTGCTGAAAATAGTTGAAAACAGCTTTTTGGAGGAGAGCGAAGCCTATAAAAGGGAATTAAGTACATCATGAAAGATGACTTTGAGAGAGGAAGAAGGAATGCCGTTGTATCCTCCTATCATGTGCCTACGGAGAACACATATAGTGACTCTGTCGAAGTTGCACTTGTGCTCCCTCTTGAGCAATTAAATATCCCCATAAATATTTCAGAAAACTAATCAACTGTCAATTGGATTCCGTTGTGAATGCGAGTAAATGGTAAATTACTCGCCAACGAGCTGTAGAGAGGAGCAAGAAGAAAAGAAGGGGTCCAATAGCTAAAGAATTATTGGTGTTGAATGAATAAAAGGAATTATTTGTCTGTTGTGAAAAGAGGAGAGGTGAATTGCTGGCATAAATAGAGAGAAAGAGAAGCCCGTGGAAGAAAAGTACGCGTGCCGTATAAAATGCGATGTGATCATCATTTGTATATTGAAAGGCATCGTCAAAGGAAGGAGACTATGATAGCATAAGAATAAAGGATGTATCCTAAAATGTACGATGATGATGGTGTGTGGTAGTGGCTTCCTGAAAAGTTTTTTGTGCTCCTTTCACTCTCTCTTTCTTTCCTTCTCACTCTCACTACATTCATTGTTCAAAAGAGTTGCTTCCTGGTGGGATGGAATTTTGTTCTCTTTTCTCATCCGTGCTTATTTTCCCTGTTGTAAATGCTTTTGAGTGTCATTTTATATGAAATAAAATAAAAGCTATGCCACACCGTAATAAAAGAGGTTGTTTAGGTGTGTGTGGAACCGGGACTGTTATGATGATGACGATGGTGAAGATGAGGAAACCTATATTATAGTTCTCAATGGTATGATGGGGAAATTGAGTTTCTCCTGTTTCCATCTGCCATGGAGGGCTGCCGACGAACCTTTTATACAAATTTCACGTGAATTGCTTGTCTCAGGACAACAACGACTGGTGTTACTACTGATGACTATGATGATGGCAATGCAGATGATTCCAACATTCCAGATCCGAAGCTTTTCTTTCTCCGTATTTCCCTGGAAAATGTCATATGCCGTTTTGCGGAATAGAGGCCATAGTATTTTGTAATCTACTTCATGTCGTAAAGATGTAGTGGTTATATATGCATAGTTCATGATTTATAAAATTACTTTCCT
Organism: Coecobrya sp. COE2; assembly: GCA_027743765.1. Lineage (NCBI taxonomy): Eukaryota > Metazoa > Arthropoda > Collembola > Entomobryomorpha > Entomobryidae > Coecobrya > Coecobrya sp. COE2. The sequence continues at coordinate 6,476 of JAHZMV010006358.1, forward strand.
TTCTTACCAACCTTTAACTTTTCAGATTATTTAATATCATAAAAGTTTAAAAGATGCTATATGTAGGCACATTGTTATTGCTGATTACGACTGCAATGGCCAGAGAATGATATCCGGAGGAAGACTTGCAAATTGATCGTCCAAGTTTTAACATTTGAAAATATTTCCCAACTCAAATCATATATTCCAATTCAGTTTTTTATTCAGATTTTCTTTATGATTGAAAATTTCTTAATCTGTAACTCGCTTATTTTACTTTCTCCATTAATGATTATTTAAAATGACATTTGCAACAAAGAAAGTATGCTTACCAGAGATTATGGAATTCTTCACTTGACAGTATATAATTTGCAACGTATATAATTCTCATGTTTACCAGGCGCTCCTGTTTGTTGCAAGAGGTGAAATAAACTTCGAATTAAATATGTATCTAACATTCATTCTATCACCCTTAGTGGGAAGAGTTTGCACAAAATTGCAAATTAAATGCTCTCCTTTCCCGATCAGTGTTTGCTGACGTGGCCATTGAAGTTATATAAAAACTTCGACAAAGTACTTGACCGACCCTAGCGGTTGCAATGTTGGACCGTTGGAGTTATTGAAGCGATGTTGTTGGTGAGGTGAATGAATGAATAAAAGAGAACAGCCTCAGTTATATGCTCTTCTTCAGCCACTTTTTCAAAAGAGGAGCAAATAAGGGTAGAGTTTGAAAATTCAGCAGCGCTAGAAAGGCTTATATAATTTTCAACTTATAGAGCCCGATCTTATTGGTGTGCCCTGAACTAACTGAACACCAACACGTTTTACGATTATTATAACATCACATAACTATTACTTGGCACGAACAACCATGATAATAATATCTCATAATCTAGCCCGCATCGTGTACTTTTAATACCTGAATGCGTGAGAGTTGATGCTACATATACTTCTGGAAAGATTATATCAGAATTTCTTTCCCCTCGCCCAGTTCTTTCATAAATATTAGTGTTGGATAAGCGAAAAATGTTTTGTCCGGATAGTCGAGAAGGAAAACCACAATGTTTATCTAGCACTTATGAATTTCTCGCCCTGAACTTCGTATATGTTTGGTTTACACAGAGTTATGAAAAGGGCGAATCTGGAATTTCTCGAATGAAATGAATGGTGAACGACGAAATGGGAAAAAGATGAGGATTATGAGATATTCAGAAAGTCAGAAAGTTAAAAGATCAGTTTGGATATAAAAGTAGCTGCAATGTTAAGTAACAGCGCTTCAGGGTCCTGGGTTTGCTCATTTTGTAGATGCCTGTGCAAAAACATTGCTGCTTATTTTGATCGTCATACTAACCTTATCAAATAGTATTCACCGCCACCTTGCTATTATTAACTTGCTTTCTCTGTAATAAACAAATATTGCAACTGAAGTAGTAATAATCTCTAACAGCGGTATACACAGGTAACTTCTACGGTCCATATTCTCACATAAATATATTTCATCTTCTGTCTGCCTGTTTTTTAATCGAATTCTCCGCGTAGGCGTACCTAAATTTAATACATATCTGCGTACAGAGGAAGCATACTTACATACCTATTCTTATTTAGGTTTTCGGAACTTATCCATTAATGATATTTTTCGCCTTTCATACTGGTACAACACAATGCTGATATGGCACTACATGATATGGTTACTTACTTTATGTTGCGGTAGGATAAACAACAAAAATGTGGGAGGGTAAACCACGCTTCACAAGCCAATTTCCGCGAAACAATATGTGTCTCTAATATTCAAGAAATCCCCTGTGACTGCGTTCGTATATTACTGGAACTATAGCAGTGATGTTGTGTGGGTGTTAATGCTGACTTAAATAGAAGTGCGCACTGTTGTGAATTTGTATTGCCCATGCAATCCAACAAGAAGGTATATGTATACAGATACAAACGAGTCGTTTCAAAAAATAAAGTAGCTTATAGTCAAAGCAGAAAAAAATATTACTGGGTAAGGAAAATACAATCGCTTGGAGTATTACCGATTGCTGATTGCTCAAGCATGCATTCTTTATTTTACAGTAGCGTGTAAAAGTTTAGACATGTACACATGTGCATGCAGTCTACGGAAATCTATTAGACGTGTACCATGTCCCTCCAAAGACACCACTATTCATTGTCAATTGTAAACCAGACCAACTTAATTCCAAACAAAAAGAAGAGTATAAATTTTGAATGACTTTTGCACTACTTTCCCCTGCCATTGTCCTAGATTTGGATGATTCCTCAAAGCACTTTTGTTGGTATTTCATTCCAATTTCAGTACACCATTTTGTCTTGAATGCCTACACTTTTTTGTTGTGTTGCGTCTCCTTCATGTAATATGTAACATTTTGTAAAAGACTTCTATTGTCAAGCTAGTTTTATATAGGTTGGTTGTGTTTACTAGTACGTAGTTTTTAGAATTTTCACTAATTCTCAAATATTCTCAATCCCTCTCTCGATAGATTAACGTGAAGTGTACTAGAATTTTCATGCTTTAATCAGTAGTGAAATATGCATGGTGAAAGAAGCTTCGGTGTTCATTTCAAGGACACACGCTATAAGGATTTTGGTAGAATTCATAGGTACTTTTTCACCACAACTACTTTACTCTATTATACTTTGTGTCTCATGAGCTAATCCATCTTTGAAATATTTATTTCAGTTTTTTAATGTCGGAAAGGAAAAAAATCAAACAACGACATTATGCAGAAGTATGAGATAAAAAAGCTTTCAGCGAGTCATGTAAATTTACAGTTCATTTCTTTTCATTCTTTGTCGACGTAGTTATTATCCTCAGAATTCACCACGAGAAAAATACGGTAATGGAATGTGGAAGTCATAAAGATTTCCAGATGAGCTACATTTTTTGACAAAATTTGATGATGACCTTGACACATGCAAATGACAGGTACTCTGCCACTTCCCCACCAACAGCAACTATTAGGAGCACTACCCGTTCATTCATTCTTTTCAATAACTTCCCCTGATAAAAGGTGAACTAGATTTTTTCTAGAAAACCAAGCTGGTTGGATTCTGATAAAAACAAGTTTCCATACCTGTGCGAATAAATCTGTTCAATCTCACAAGAAAAAGTATCACACGGAGGCGCTCCTTTTTCCGCTTTGTGACATACATTTAACTTTTTCACCTATTCACTTGCGTCACAGCAGTGGAAATCTTTTCCTGGTTACTCTTATCCTGATTACGGTATACGGCGGCAGTCGTCCTATACCACTGCATCTTCAATTGAACATAGGTATTCGATGCTATTCATAAAATATCTTTGCGCATTTGAATGAAAAGGTTTCATTTTTTCGCGAAAATATACAAAAACCCTCGTCTTGGCATTTCATCTCACTGGATTCATACAGAAACTACGTTGTACCAAAACGGTAAGCATATCGAAGAAGTGCAATAAAGGCACCGTGGTAGAATAGGAGTATGTTATATGTAATAGGTATGTACAAACCTATATAAAGTCACAATCTATCTAAAGGAAATTAAAGTTGAATAATTTATGATGACATCCACCTTTTGACTCAAATCTTTAGAACAGCTGGTAATCCTTTCAGCATTTCATGGAACGAAGGGATTCTATAGAATCATATAGTTAATGCATAAATTTTATAGATACATGATGAAACGTCTATGTGTATGACACCACATATTAAAGAATTACGGTCTTTCATCGAAAGCGAAATGGCTGGGCCAATGCTTTAATGCGACGTAAGCAACTTCCTATTACTGCCATTTATACAATTTCTGGGTAATTCCATTTACGGATTTTCAGTATGCTTCATGCATCTTAGGGATTAGGCAGGAATCGAGCATTACATTTTTCGTCATGTTCATACTATTTAGGCCAGACTTTTGGAATAAATTTCATCAAAAGGGAAATTAGACTTTGAATTATACTCCGAAGGAATAACAAGTAATCCCGAGAATGTTAATGTCGTACGCTAATCAAATGAGCTCATCATGTAGGTACTAATTATATGTACAGGTTTTACAAGATAGTATTCATAAATTATTCCAGTGACAAGTTAAATAATCATGAGGACTCGTATAGTATGTTTTGATGTTAGCTAATTTTACGTAAGCATATTCATTGTTCGTGGTAAAGGAACAAGTTGTGAAACATTTATTTTCAAGCTTTTACTACCACATACCTCCGGAGGCTATACAAGTCAACGTCATGGATGCTCCCTCATTGTAAGGTCCTGCGATTCCTCCCAACTCTCTAGCCTGTCCGTCAAAGATTGTCGGCTTCTGTGGTGGAACTGTAAATAAAAAATGAAATATTTATAATAATTAGCATCCGATTACGAGGATGGGGGAGATCATTAAATTCAAATAAATAATTGCATAGGTGTGCTATTACAAATGAGAAATATTTGAATATACTTTGCTGTAAGCTTCATTAAGCAAAATGCTAGTTCCGTTTGTAGGAAAGGCTTGATCTGTATTCATTATGTTATAACTTGGGGCTAAACATTTCATATAATTTTTATACTCGGGTAGCGGAAAGTATAATCGTTATGCATCAGGCATAGCGTCAGTCTTCCTCCTAACTTAATAAATTTCACAAAGTCGATAATATTTGGTGTTTGCTCCTACTAGACTTATTATGGTGGCGATGTATACTGCAATTTTCGTCTGGTAGCGCTTAGGAGTAAGTAGCGAAATGTCCAGGATTTATTTTCAATGTGTATGTATATCCATACATATGTATATGATAAAATCAGACTCATAGGATACTCAAGCCATATCACGTGAATTTAGGTATTCCGACAGAATTTCTCATTCTCATCCATCGGTTCCGCTTTTTGTGCTGACTAATGGGAAACTCACATCGCAGTCATTCATTCAAATTTTATGGAATTGCGACAGCTCCCCAGAGACTGGTACGTGGGGAGTATGAACTGACTGCACTATCATCATCGTCATCATCTCTCAACTCACTCGTCAGAAAAAGAGAAGGTTCTTCCAGCAGTACCACCACAACCACCACCACCGCGAGTACCACGACTACCAACATCCTCGTCATTATCATCCTCATCAACCTAACAAAGTTTATTATCATATCCCCGAAAAAAGGAGCAAAGCCATATACATTTTCTAGCTATTATAAGTTACTTTCCATCTTTCTCTCACTCTTTCTATGCAGTAGTAATAATAGTAATGATCCCATTCAAAATCTAGTCGTTCGTTAAACTTATTATCTGCAAAATCTATATAACAACTTCCCAGTTGACTATAAACCGCCTTATTGTAATATGCACGCACAAATCGTGATTCTGAATGCAGATAAGTTTACAATTTGTAAATTAGTCAAAACGCGCAGCATTATACTACGGAGCTTAACAGAATTTTTCATCGATTTTTAATGGGTATTTAATGCCTTCCTCTTACAAACTCTACGCACACATACTCGAGTGGGAAGTAAAAGTATTAGTTATACGGATATTATTTTGCCGCTCAAAACGTATGAGGCCTTCACAACCCAGCTCTCGAACTTATTTTGTTTGCAGATAAAATGTCCAAAAAAGTTAATAAAAATTCACCACGCTTCTTTCCAATTCAACACCACCACCACCACGATTCAAAGCAGTCCCTGATTTCCTTTCTTCTTGCCGTGTGTATGTATGTATGTGTATACTACAAGCTTGCTTGTTTTCTCCAAAACAGCTTTACTAACATTTTTGTCTTGTGCTGCCTTATACGCCAGTTCTTGTCCGGCATTTTATCAGAATGTATAGCGGTAGTACTAAACACGGATAAATGAAGGATTTCATACTCTCACCCTTATTATATATTACTTATGCATGCATGATGCATGTATGTATGTATGTATGTAAGTATGCATGCACGCGACATACGCGTGCATACACTACTTCACATTTTCTAATTCTATTTTCATATTTCTTTTCCATTCTACTTTACATTCTTGCGTCATATAACGCACAGGAAACCATATTGCTCCCTCCTGTATGTATTCTATAATATCTCCTTGTGCCCATGCCTGTGCGTAGCTAGCGGTTGTTATTCTTGCTTATATAATTTATGTATTTTTATTTATAAGCTCGATCCCCAAACACACTGTCAGCTATGATTATGTAGGAACAAAAAATGTTGACAAAGGAGAAAAAGAATTATAATGTGTGCAGCGTTTCACTCACTCCTCCATTTTTTCTATACAGACGTTTGCTGTTGGTCCTCAATGTGTATAGTAGTTAGTCGAATATACCAATACCAAGTGTGATCAGATCATCAATGATTGTTGTTAGTTTTCACATTTTTTTTCGTTTTCCATTATTAACTAGTATTGAATGAAAGTCCGCCGTAATAACTTTGTAGCTTCAGTCTGTTCGACCGTTGTTGTACGATTGTTTAGGTGCTAAAGTTGTAATTGAAATAAATTCTGTAATCATTAGGATCTAGCGAAATCTTGATTATCGAATGACTTGGTTTGTACTTTGGTACAGACAAATGAATGCTTGCCGATGGCCGATATGCGTTCAAAATTTCCAAAATATGTATACACAATATAGTTACAGTTGATAAACCTCACAATTGAGACCATGTTGCCCCAGATGAATTGATATAAAGTACAACACCCAAGTTTACACAGCACTCACGCTACTTTTATACTGCCTTGAGATCCATCCATCGACTCAATAAAAAATGATCATAATCATAATAGAATTTTTCCCCGTGCAAGTTTTTACCATTATGCATCAAACATAAACTGACTGAAACTGACAAAACCAAGTAATTTTATGCGTCTTGTTTGTTATTCCATTCACAGCCAGCAACATAAAAACTAAACTTTTCTATTTTCTCACTCACTCGCAGGTCGCAGGAAGGGAGATGAATGAAATACGTACCAAAATATAGGGATAATAACAACAATAGGACACATTGATAAATAATTTTCACGCATTTTCATTGAACATTGAGCGTCATTGGATTTAGTAGATGTGAGATCATAACAATATGCATATACCATAAAATTATATGTACGTGTGCATTTACTGGGGAGAGTGGAATAAATGAAAACCGGAAAGTTGAAGGAAGGAAACCAGTATAAAAATTCTGTTCGCTGGACAGGTACGCATACAAATAATAATGAACGTACTCCCTGCTGTTCCTCCATTTATTTAAATGTTTTTACGAAGTGTGTGAATATATTTTTGTATATAATATGTACATTGCTCGGTATAATGCGTGACATTGACCGTTAAATTAAATTTGTCATTTTCTACACTTTCATAATATTCTTCTTTCAGATAATAAATTTATTTTTCTTTTGAAGCTCGAAATGAAAATGTAATGACATTATTGACATTCATCTTACAACAGCAAAAGGCTTTCACCACCGATGCACTTTTAGTTAGTACTGACATGTGTGTTTATGCATGACAACCACCCACATGAGAGAACACTGGTGTGATCAATAATGCATGTAAGTGATATCCTTTTATGATTATGATGCTTACACAATTTCTGGAAATGTCGACAAAATCATTGATTACTTTTCATTTGGTAAATATTGTACAGTTAGTCTTGTCGTAGCGGAATTAAATTTTGAAAGCCTCTCAATTCTCAAGTACGCTTTCCCAACCAGCCAACCATTGCATTTATGCATTTTGATGAAAGTGACTGTTACACCACCACAAAGTTTACTTTTCTTCGTACAAATGTATGCATTACAAATGCAGAGTATAACTACATACTTGCGCCTGCATATGAGTAGCTACAACATTTGCACAGGACACAAAATAAACATTAACTGTCTGTTTCACAGAATATTTAAAGTAAGCAGTGGAAGAAAAACCACAAAAGTTAGGCTTTTGATAAACCATTCCCTTAAGCTTTGATTATTCTAAAATACATTTCTGATATAAACATTCTATGACTATGCTACACTTATCGAACAGTAAGAGTCATTGACTAATGCCAGTTACTTTCCTAAAAACCACCAAACGTGATACCGGATTTTCTGTTTCCATCCAAAAGGGGTCACAAGGTATAATCGTTATGTGTACTTACCATGTAGTAGCCTAACTTGTACATATAATGTAGCGTGCAGTTTATGATGATTGGACACGGTTCAGTGGTAGTGGTTTGGTACACGTCGGAAAATAAAAACACACAGTCAGGACGTGGAAACAGATTTTAACATAAACATTTGGTTAATACATACACAGTAGTTATATAAATTTGTGTATTTGCTTCAATAATTAAACTGAAAACGAACACACAACGTAGATAGTTACGGTTAAAATGTCAATACATACAATACGCTTGCCATTCACGAGACCATTTTCTGTTTACATTTAAGTACTTGTGCCCTCTTCCCATGGAATTATTTCCTCTCAAAGTGGGTAGTTTCCCTTTATGCAATACTAGTTCAATATACGAAATGAAAATCACTTCAATTCCTAATATAGCAAAGCTTTTTTAGAAAATCACATGTGTAATATCCAACAATAACTGTTATTATTGCTGTCGCATATATTTGAAGTATGTTGTGCATATAATGTGCAAATGCAGTATAATATCAATGGTTAAAGTTCTTGTGAAAGTTTCAATCTAGCATAAAATACACATGTTTACAAAATCTTCTTTCAAAATGAGGAGCAATAAAGTATCAAGTTTTTCTCTGTATAACGTTACTTTGTAAGTACATTGTGAAATACTTGCACTTGCAAGATATATATACTATGTATTACATAGGTGTGTATATATATACACACACATATACATATTTTAAAAGACTGAATTTTTTAGTTCATATGCTGTATTACACCATAATATCATTATAAATTGATTCAAATATAAGTATAAATAAATGGAATATTATGTATATAGGATAGATGCGGTGTATTTATATTTCGCATATTCCACCAAATTCTATTTTCTTTGGACTCCTCCTTTTCGTTTTTTTGCTCCCCGAAGAAATGTCGAGTATGTAGTTCCTCTGTGTGCTCGTTGTAACAAATGTTTGCACTTTTTCTCGTCCCGTTATTTTTTCCTAGCTCATACTCCGATTCTATATTCTTCAAGAATGCCGGTCTGGAGAAAGCCACGGGAAAGACTATTTTCTGCTACCATGAACAAAACAAGATCAAGAAATGTGAAAATCCTATTAAGACTGAATAACATATTGTGTGCATTTTACTGGTGTTCTTTCTATATTTTTTTTCTATCGCGTGACTCTGTGTGTCTTTGGGTACATAAACAGTAGATACACACGTCTGCAGAGAAATCTCAAGAATGTCTGCATTCTTCCGTTTTCTGTTAGTTTTTTGCCTTGCTGAGAGGATTGTCTTCCTGCCTTGCTTGGCTTTCCACACAAATATACACACTACTCTGCTTGTGTTTAGTATGTGCCTGTTTACTTGTTAGCCGTCATGATTCTAACTGCTTTCTTCTATCTTTCTAACGTGTACGCTTATATTCAACAACAACCATGCCATTCCAACAGCATTAGGGATGGCAGGACCAACTTGCACTGCATAGTGCATGCCATACCACCACCGCCACCACTTTGCTCAACCAGAACAACACCAAAAAACTTGCCCTTCCGGCTGCTTCCTCTATGGTCGTTTTATTTGTGCTCCGGGGAACTTGTGCATGCTTCTGCTCAGTCTAAACGACACAATATTATTTACTTTTGTGTAAACATACAGCGACAAAACCAGTATATGTAATCATAACATTACATAACGTTACGTAACACAAAAAGTTGTACGACACGACAAGACCAGGTCACTCGAGACATTCGTTTTCAAAGTAGCGTATCAGGAAAGTGTTACCATTTCACAGGCTTCTTTTCATTTTTCCTTCACAATTACTTATTATCCCAACACTGGAATGCATGGATGAACAGGAGAAAGTCACAGATGAATCTTGCACAAAAGTAAATATTACACAAGATGCATGTAACATAAATAGTAGATAAATGAAAAGTAGAAAGTATTATCAATGGTCAATATTCGACACAACAGTGGAGGAAGGCAATGCATAAAATCAAAGAAAAGAACCTAATCATAAGTTGGAGCCAGCATATTACGGTTTTTGTGTTGTTACCATCAATGTAACATGTACGCTTATCTTATTGTAAAAAGGAGGCTCAGGAAGGAAAAAAAACTATTTTTTTCATTCAAGAAGAAGGAAGCCAACAGAATGAGGATGTTGATGATGCGATG
>JAHZMV010006359.1:0-18217 GCA_027743765.1 Coecobrya sp. COE2
TCACTCACATACAAGCACACAGCACAATCGTATAACAGGTATTGCAGCACACAGAAATCTTTGAGAGCGAGTATACTTATTTACATTCTTATATTATTTGTAAGCTTTTGCTTCAAGCAAACGAACAGCGAGGGAGAGAGGAAGATGGCACGTATCGTCGTCGTCTCTCTGTAATACATTTTTCTTGTTCCCTTGTTACTCGTCTTGTGTGACCGCTCATACGGTTGAATAGAAAATGGGCTCGGACTGGTACAAGTAACGTGATGTGCCCCTCAACAACAATCATTTCTATATGCATTTGCATGTAATAAAGGCTTCATTCTGTAACTTTGTTGTTAGTTAGGATTTACTACAATGGATATCTTACTGTGGTGTTTCAACACACACTGAATCATCTACCTAACATTACATAGTCACACAGACAGACGTTTGCTATCTGTTGTTATATGAATGCTGAGGGTTGATAGCACCTACTTATCATTTTCGTCCAACGTATATAATTTATGCAGGTACTTTTGTTCAGCTTTGTATTTACTTGTCAGTACGATTATTAGTTGCAATGAAGATGATGATGTTAATGATTCAGTAGTTTCTTCTAGGCATTTTAAACACGAGTATATATATTTTTTTATTCTTCTGTAGAGAAACCTCTTATGATGAAGATCATTTCATTTCTGTGTGGGCTTAACCGCTTTGAAACCTCACTTTTTATGTTCCATATAAACGAGCCTTGTAAATTACAAATAAGACTGCGAAATCTATTAAAATATATAGCAATAAGCTACCATCTGTTGCAATTTACAGAATAATACTTAAATTCATATTTTACATGTAAAATGGACCTTATACCCGAGAATATGTATCCAATTTCGTTAAACTGTAGTGACAAAATGACAAACTATATTGACAGGCAAATGACTCAACGTATAGAGATCACACCATTGTCAACACTTTTTAGTTTCAATACATTTTCTGCTGTCAAGAAGTAGGAAATATTGTAGTAAAGAGTAAACCCTATATTATGGTCCAACAGCAATTTTAGGTATTTGCAGGAAATAAACTAGTAAATATGAAGGAAAAGATGATATGCTTATTCCAATATTTTGTCTATTTGTGTCCGTAATAGTATGTATTTCTGGTATATGTTTATTGGTACTTCTGTTGCTGCCAATTTCCTCTCTACTGCGTAGTTCCTCTCTTGTAGTATTGTTCACTAGAATTATATGCATGATGGTGTTTGCTGGTGATACTTGAGCAGTTCAGCACATTGTTGTTCAAGAATAAAGTATGTGCGAGTGCGATAAGAGGATAAAAAGTGTTGCTTCTAGGCAGCAATGGAGCAAAGTAAAATGTTACATTATATCCAAGGCTCTCTTGCAGCCTTTTTCGTCCCCACTTTCCCTCCAATTTTCGCCCTTTCCTCATCTCCATCTCCAGTTTTCCATATAACGAAGGACACATATTATGTAATTCACACATTGTGTGCTTTCACGTATAATAGATATAGAGACTTTTCTTTTGCACAGGAGCAAATGAGCGCTAAAACTGGAAAACTAGTGAGTTGTAGGAGTAAAGACGGCGGAAGGAAGTTAACAGACAATATGACTACGATGTGAGTAGGTGTAGGAAGGAACATTTATTTTTTATTCTGGCTCTTAAATTTACTCTCTGTGTTATATTTATGCCTAGGACATGCATTATGTACTTCAACATTTTTTCCCATCAAGTTTGCATTGTGAGTGTACATACATTCGGTGGAAAGAAGGTAGGCGTACATGCAAAGCGCATACGAAACAGGCCAAAAACGTGGTGCTTACATTTTAAGGTTCTATACAAAAATAAAAATATGTTTATTCTTTATACTTTACTACCTCTACTGTTACTACATATTACCACCACGTTGCATGTCACCCATAAAACAAGAAGAGGAGCGATACTAAAAGCAAGGAGCAAAAGGAAAGCTTAGGGTTTTTTTTTCTCTTTTCTTTACTTGGAAGTATTAAGTGCTCATATGGGACTTGACAAATGTGGAACATATATTTTCTTTCCTTTCTCTGTGCTATGTGCAAACCTCTTCTTCTCCGCCTTTAAGCGCTCAAATGATACTTTCTTTGCCAGCAACAACTACAACAACAAGTTTGTTGTGGCTTTATTAGGGATTTTTTGCTCTTTTTTCCTTGCGATTATTTTTTTACTGGTACTGGTAGCGCAGTAAGTTTTCATCATTATACGATAGGATTGTGTTGTAATGTAGTATGTTGCTTAAATGAATATAGTAGTTATTTCGGTTGTGTTACTAGTTACTACTGGCGGATGAATTTTTCCTTGTTGTTCTGTAACAATGTTTGCAGTTTTTCACTGCCTGTTGAACTGGAACTGACGCGCAAAGGGAAAACTCAAGCAATGAAAAACACGAAATATAGATGCCATGAATTGTGCACAGTAATAATGATAATGTTCAATACGGTGAAATGAAAGTATATGCACACTTGTTTACTGGAAATACAAGAAAATTCCCTCTTGTTTATTAATAATGTGAAAAATGTTCAACGAAGGGAATGAGACATCTTTTTTTCTTTTTTAGGCTAGGAATGTTTATAAAAATACGGCAGTACGGGCATTTTAGTACAATTTTTTGTTTATTCGAGTAGGTAATGCGAAAATGTAATATCATCAGAATAATAATAGGAATAGGAATCATTAGTTCATCAGCTAAGTAGAAGAGACTACGGCGCTGGAAATGAAAGTTCCGTCGTATGGGGAGCAGTTTGCGTATAAAACTTTATTTTCCTATCGAATCAAGTGGAAACAGCATTTTTCTTCTTTATTTTTTTCCTTGTCGCAGCTGGAGAATAATATTCGTTACGAAATAAGTGACTGGTGATGGTGTCGGTTTGGTCTCAATTGATTTCCCTTGGTAGTCTTACTAGTTGACCAAGAATTGAATCCCACTAGTAGATCGTCTTCACTTATTCTTGTCTCTTTTACTCTTTGACTAGTCTGAGTTTGGTTTGTGAAAGAGAAAATGGTTGTGGGGGTAAAAGAATTTCTCCTGGTGTCATTTTTATGAGATGTCTGTTCCTCTCTGCCGGAAGCTACAGCAGCAGCACGGCGGAGATAGCTACTTTTGGAAACGAGTTCATCCGCACTCGGTGTTATTACGACGATATGATGATGATGACTGAATATATGTAGAGCGGTAGAAGCAGAAAGTACAATTTGATGAAAATGTGTGATACGTATGCAAGCATGCATCATCGCCATCACCATCATTATAAAACTACGTATAATATATGCACATACACGAAAGCCATTTTTAATCATTACTTCCCACCAACACGCCACCACTTCAAGGGAAAATATTATTCTCACCTCGTTTTTCACCGGAATCCTCATGCTCTTTTTTACATAATTTTCATTGAGAGCATAGTGTCCTCACACTGACTTTCATCCTTCATGTTTTTATTATTAGTGAGAGACGGAAAGAGAAAGTAAAAAGATGTGTGCGGAGCTGGCATTGCCTTGTGCATTGGCTTGGGACTTAATAAGAACCTTATGTTACCTCTTCTCTTTCTGCTTACAATTTCCCACACAACATCTCGAGCTGTGTTTTAGCTTTTAGTGGTACGGGCAGTAGTGGTGGTGGCGAGAGAAAAGGAAGAGAGCTAACTTATATTTTACTACTTACCTCTGTGTCGGCGAAAGACTCTGCTGCTCGTATCTCCCACTGGAAAAAGAAAGCTTTCAGATGTATTCTGGTTTCCTTATGACTTTTATGAGGTTTCAACTTCTTGGCAGATGGGAAAGTGTGTAAAATTTATGAATGTAATTTGGAGAGCGCGGAGAAAAAGAGAAGGCTCTATAAATCTCGGGAAAATTAGTGCCCAAAACGATCACTGTACTGCCTTTGAATAATGAGAAATTATTTTCGGGCAGAGGATAGTTCTGTGCCACCATCGGCACCGTCATGCTATATTAAGAGTATATTATTGGAAAGGATTGGATGAGAAAATGGCAGTTGGAAAGGTTTATGATACTTAAGAAGCACTTTATTTATATGATGTGATTCTAAGGCGGAGTAAGTTTGTATGTGCATTGCAGTATTCTATAAACTCTTCCATTTAGCAAGTCTTTCTCTTGGTTTTGGTCATATACCTACTACCTAAGTATGTAATCATAAAACTAAAGCGCTTCAACATTTTATTGCATATCTGGAAAATTTGACCAATTTCTGTGTAATATTTTATTAGAGTTTGTGATGATGGAATGTTGTGCAAAGGAAGTTAATGTAATTTGGTAATTGAACTGAGTGAAACGTTCCATGCCGTTTCCTTCAAAAGAGGATGGAAAAGTTGTAACACTCCCTAAACGAACTGGCTATATGTAATTTGTAACTGAATCACGGATCATAGGAGTATCAAATATCACAGACATTTTGCAATAACAAATATCGGAAACACGACTATCAACCAATATAATAAGTATCAAAGCAAAACAGTGCCAAAAGGGACAAGCCCTATATAGCTTGTTGAGTTATCCGAAAGAATGATGAAATGGGGCTTTTTAACCATGGCAAAATAATCCTACCACTATTTCATCCCTTTTAATCCTTCCATATTTGAACCTATCCTTTCATCGTATCGAATGGGTGGATAAGAGTTTGCAAAAATGCCATTTAGCATTCTACAGAATAATGTGGATTTTGACAACTATGAATTATAATCCATATTTGCAGCATGCAACAAAAACGATTTGATGTTAGCGGTAGGAACATAACGCTTTTGTATTGATGGGTAGCATCAGTCTCATTGTCAGTAACATTGACGGAGAAAAAGATTTTGTTGTCGTCATTTTGCTTTACTATCCAACTTTCTTGTTTAAGCTTGTATTTACGTGTAGTTGTGCATAAGATGGCTTGGAGGCATCCCATAAGTTTTCTAGTTTCATCTAAACACATTTCCATCATCGTTCTGTGGTGGTGGTGGTGGTGGAATAGACAAAATACTACAACCGATGTATTTGTAAAAGCAATAGAGGAGGACGAGTGATCCTGTGGGAATATTATAGAGGCTTTCAGCTAGCCCCCAGAAAAATGAACAAGTTTTCATTTTATTCAGCGATATAATATTAAATATATCGATGTATACATGGTTAAGTAACTAAACTAACTAATGGTTTTCAGTAAGCTAAGTTAAGCCTGCTCATCTTTTCATAGGATTGAAAATTATTACTCCTGAAATGAAATGAGATCCGGATCTCTTTCACTTCTCCTCTACTTTCCTACGACGTATTTTCCGTGGTTCCGATCTGCGTTACTGCATGATGTTAGCTGTCATATCATTTTCAGTAGCATCTTCGACGTAGACGTCATCTCTTCTTTCCTGAAAACTAAACCCGTAGGATACAATAAAGTTACTGCTATAATAACAGCGCTAATATCCTACCCTTTTTATGCTTTCCTCCACGGAAGAAGACAAATGTACGGTTGGGGTCGGAAATGACACGGAGTGATTTTGATTCAAGTAGATAATTCCTTGACCTGTCACAGCTATCATTGTGGTTCATTAGAAAAGTGTCGATATAGTTTCGCACTAATGATTTTCCTTGATCCGGAAACAAAGAGTGATGATCAATATCATGGGAATTCAGTGAAGATCAAATATTAAATAAGGTGGTAGCATTGCGTGAAACAAAAGTGTGAATGCTTAACAGAAACAAATTAAGAAGAAGTAGAAATGAGAGAATGTTAGAAAGGAGCGCTGACTTCCTAATCAACCTTCTGTTCGGATAATCTCGCATTACCCATGTGTATGCCTTCCATCCATCCCTGTGTTTGTAATGCTAGTCACTAAAATATGAATTGTGCTTTGATGGGTGCTCACAATTACTGATTGTACCAACTTGTTTGAGATGCTCACTTCATGCAGAATTGCGATTTGTTAAGATTATACGAGGATGATGAGTTGCTTTTTTATCGTTTCACGATTTCAGAGAGAATCTCCGTAAAACGCAAGCTTGATGAAGCATGTAATGAAATTAAAGGACAAAGAATTCGTTAAAGTATGTAGTGATGCGTGTTACAAAGCGTTTAGCGTTTTATCAATAAAAATATTCTCTCCATTAATATTATTACTTCAGGCTATACATTTTTTACACATATCGCGTTTGTTTGTTGGGATATGAAATGTAACGCGTAATATTATGTAGGATTTTCCATATCCCTCCATAAAACTATGCCGCCTTCGAAAGGATGAATTTCTAAAGAAAAATAATTATTCTATTTTTTTCTCTATCCCTTTCTCGTCTCCGCGTGAAAGATTGATGCTAGTGCTGCTGTAAAAGACTGTAAAAGATACGCCGTCTCTGTGATTACACTCTTGATGAATGCACGTTTCTCTGTGTGTTTAATACGCACGTAGACTTCACTAAAGAATACCGACCAAGCTGAAGGAGTCTCTGCTCGAGATCTGTGAAAAGAGCACAGGGCAAAGCAATATGAATGCCTTGGGTAGCCAACGTTAGAAGAGCAAGCTTATGGGTTTAGAGAAAGAGGTGATACGTAATAAGTAACCAATGGGCATTGTATTTTAAAAAGTCTGTATTTACATTTCTAAGTGATTACTCCTTACTCAATATCATATACTGTTTCAATATCAATGATGATCATTATAGGTATACTGCAATGTTCTGCATTTAGAAGCGGCTTAGTGAATTAGAAAACTGTGTTATCGATACAAGCATATATACATAGACATGTATTATAAACATAATTGATATTCGTTCTCAAGCAGTGATATTTATTTCAATGTTTCATTCATGTTGTGTTGTTGTATAAGGAGGAGTAAATTCATACGTTGAAGTGTGAGAAGTCTTGCCTTGTCTTGTGTAAATGCGTGTATACGTCAGTCAGGCGTGTTGACGCATTACACAGCGAAAATCATCATCTCGAAGAGAAGGATGCTGTGTATGTGTTTGTTAGTTAATAGTCGAGTACACAAGTCACCAGACACACACTGTTCACATAGATGCATGTAAGCATTATCACTGGTTTTCTGCCATTTAGTTACTTATGCAAGGAAGGGACGCATACACACATGTGACAAAATAGGCATGTTTTGACCTGTCCTTTTGACCTTTAGTTGGAGTATGAGTAGTTGATCGGTAGCTCTAGTTAATACGAACTTTGTGGAACACTAATTATTGCTGGAAAATGTGTAGTTACCACTTAATTTCAAGAAACTTGGCCAGATGGGCCGTGGGTGGATATGTAAAAGCAGCTCTGGTACTCATTCTCATTGAATTTATATTATACGATAGCTTTTATCATCACCCTCGTCATGATTGCTATTATTAAAAAGGAATTCCTATGATCACTGCTCATTTGCTTTAACGTTTTTATCAAAGGAATGCGTTTGCTTTGCATGTTTTATTGATGTGTATCTCTTTATGCGCGTGTATTATATGAAGGGTATTTACCTATTCATATACTCTTGCACGTTGAAATTTTTTGAAAAGGCTTACCGTTCGTTAGTAGAGGAGGTTAAGGAACTACGGAGTACTTTTTATTGATATTTTGAAACTGCTGCTATGTAAGAATAGTGTTTGTATGCATAATGGTTGTGGTTACTATTACTAATATTAAAGGACCGAAATATGAAATCCTTTAAAGATTTTTTCATGATCCTTTTGTATTTAACTTTAATATGCTTTTTAGCTTTGCTTTCTACGCCTGATCAGCGGTATTCCTTTTGTATTTTCTTTATAAACGTAGATTTAATTAAACATCATTCAACTAACTTAGGGAAAAGTTTCGCTTGAGAATTTCTGAAACGGTTTTGGGTAATTTATTATTAATTTGATTGGTAGCTGGGATGAATGTAAAGCGGTGACCCATACAAACAATATCAACATTAATTTTAACATGTGCTAGTCATATTACCCCAAACATGGAATGAAATTTATGTAACCCGATGATTATCTAGAAAAAAAATCTATATATAAAACTTTCATACTTAAAATGTCTCAAGAAATATTCATTTATTGTGTAACCTTTTTTTCAATTTTCAGGATGGCGAGAGCGAATCTGGAAGCTCTGACGGGGAAGATCAAAAGGAAGTCCCACCGTTGTTGCCTTTATCCTCAAATGGCCTTTTGCCTCCCAATTTTGCTGCCTTAATCGCTTCTGCTACGGGTAAAAACCACACATATTAATAATTCTGAAATATTTATACTAACTTTTTATATCCAATTTCTCATTCAATTGTGGTTAATGATGAATCTAACTTTAGAATATATTATGTTCTTGGTATTTATGTCACAGAAAATGCATATATTTTGAAAAATTCCAAAATGTTAAAGAGAAAGCACACATGGTCAGAATATATGATCATATTAGTTACGCATGCAAAGCTTGCTTAAATTCTAAATTATGGGTTATTATGACATATTGTCAAATTCATTGCAAGTTCGTATGCTATGATGAATATCAAAGCGGCCAAGAACATGTTGTACTGTTCTCCAGCGTCCATTTAGGAATCGCTGCATTGCATACATATGACAAATTTCTTAGCTTTCCTTTCTTTCATCGAAGAATTAAGCGCTCTCGTTTCTTCTCTGTAGGCACCATCATCATCATCATTCTCCAGAATGACTTGGAATTGCTCAGCAATTCGTGTTATATACACTGCACAAATGATTTGGAGTAAGTTATACGGTTTATTTTTAACAAAATCGCTATGATGCTGGTGATCTAAACAGACAATAGGATTCTGGAGAAAAAAAGTCATACAAAAAGGGGGAACAGCGGTGGTTTTATTGCTTTGTTGCTTCTCTGTCCATGATACTGTGATGACGCTGTTGTATGTTATGTGCTAGAGCTCATCTCTGATGACAATACACCACCATTATTACGCCAACCACCAAGAAAACGACAGGAAAGCTATGAAAAACCATAAACTCCTTTTCTCTCTCCATTCCCCTACACTTTTATGCAACTACCTATTACTCTTGGCTGATTCACCATTCATCCAAGTGAAGATTTGTGTGTGTAGCAGCATGTATGTATGTAGTAGGTAATAGAGTTTTACAGCTGATGCTGATTTTCTTTTCGGATGAAACTGCTTAGGAAGCCAAATAGGTGCATTATTCCTTTCACTCACAAAATATTTTGACGATGGTGGTGGTTGATGATGATGGGATAGTGTACATGTACTCTGTACGACGAATACAAATATAAATAGGTACATCCCTACAATGATTACTTACGCCCATACATGTTGCTACCTACTCCCATCATATGGCATTTGGTGTACACTATGTCATCATCTTCATTCATCCTTCGCTCATCACTTCACTCCGTCTTCCTCTCCTGCACATTTTCCATGTATCTGGATTCAGTCTGGTAGTACTGGTTTTCCCGTTTCTGGTCTTGAAGGATAAGAGTTTATGTCAGAGAAATGAGAAAATAGACGGATGAATGCACGTAAAATGTTGGTTATGGCTAGGTCTCCTCATTTCATCCTCGTATATATACTGTTGGATAAAACATTTTTGGGTTTGGTTGAGCCTTTTTTCTTAGCGAATGGATGATGATAGTTTCCAAGTTTTTTATATGAGATATTTAGTGTAAGTGTGCGTATAATATCAACTTTCCTCAGTCTCCCATCCCTTGTGTTTTTGGTGTGGGATGATGAGGAGGACGATGATGATGCTTTCCTTTTTTGCCTTGCCTATGGAATCCCAACTATGCATGTTCGGAGAAGGTTCCCTTGATATTCCTGCCTTTAGTACATTTTTACTAGGGAAATAAAATACAGGGAACTGTAAGCTGTGCAGTAGTAGCAGCATTTATACTCATGGCAGCTACTTCTCAAACTGCTCATTCATTCTTCTGTCTTGTCATCTTCTTCATCATCTTCGTTTTGTTCCATTTTGGGCTCTTTCCTCTCCCTTTTTATTCTGGG
Source organism: Coecobrya sp. COE2 (assembly GCA_027743765.1). Lineage (NCBI taxonomy): Eukaryota > Metazoa > Arthropoda > Collembola > Entomobryomorpha > Entomobryidae > Coecobrya > Coecobrya sp. COE2. Next base: position 9,963 of record JAHZMV010006359.1, read on the forward strand.
AAGTGAGGAAAAGTGACAGAAATTGTTTTCCTTTTGATATCATGTGAATGTATCCATGAGTCTTTGAGCTGTACTCTCTTCTTATGCATAAATATGTATTTTGTTCTCTCTTCTTCTCTCTTACTGACTTTCTGATACTCCACTCGTAGCACTATTTTTGGCGCTTGGTTCACGTTGATGTGTGTCTGTATTGCTTATGACGTCGAAACAAGCTTTTCTCTGTTTCTGTAGCTATTTATTCACTGAAGACTCTTCAATGTGGGATTATCCTATTGCCGATATTTCTGTTGTGAAATGACGGCATCGGATTCTACACCTATTGTACATACTTCATGTTATATGAATGTAGGTATTTGTATATAACAAAGGATACGGGTAACTATTATACAATAATGTTAGCAGAGTGAAGAGTGAGTATAAAGAAAGGTAAGCACTGCAATACAGTGCATCATCACGCTCATTTTGTTTACGTAGAAATAATAGAAAGTGATCTTGAGAGAAAGTGGACAAGGGAAAGTGTAAGACGGAAGGAATGGAAAGCGGGGAAAAGGCAATAGGGAGCTTTTACGAGCTTTTTGGATGTTACTTTTCGTTTATGTCAGAATGTCAGTCCAACTGAGCTAATGTCATTGCCAATGATAATTTGCTTTTTTAATGTGTAAGCTTGCTGCTTTCATTCAATCTTGCTTTCTTAGAAAAAGGAAAATGATGATGATCTGCTCACACACAACTTTTTTGGTGGATAGTATATAAACGTGACATCCTAATGGAAGGTCACACTCGCGCCGTCAAACAAACTTTCATCTCCCCACACGTTAAGGTTTAGTGCACATTATTTGTATGTGTATCTAATATGATAAATAATATGGCTACGTCGTTCCCTGAAGTTTCAATGGAAAGTTAGGTAGGGTTAGGACAACGGCACAGCAGCCTCAAATTACTGTACATATATTCAATGCATATGCTATCCTGTGAAAATTGGAGCCAAATTAGATCCAGATATACTTGTTGTTAGATTCATTAGATTGTATAATATTGTTTTACGTATCAAGTGGAACTCGATATTAACAAGTGTGTGAAGTAAGCAAGCACAATGTTATATGTATATTAAATTTCACGCTGTTTATGGTTAACTTCTGGTCAAGTTATATTAAATTCAAGTTGGCTAACCAAGATGAGAATTTCCATATTCAAACAACAGATCGTTTTCGGTTAGCTAATATATCTCGTATTAAATACATATTATAACATTGCTTTAACATTATTACCTATTCCTCGCTTCGTCTTCGTCAGTCATTTCATTGGTCGAATTCCAGGCCTGAAATATGTAGCTTAAATCCTAATGTGGTTTCTTCTTTGTGGCTTATGGTTGTTCGTTCGTATTGTTATGCATGGATATTTACATATTTACCCGCAGATATTCTTGAATTATTAACTGGACATTCCGTGGAGATACGGTAGTGTCTATTAGACTATTTGGTGATTTCTAGACTAGACTCTATAACATCCACCACCATCGACAATATGATTGCTTTGTGATGATGCAAAAGTAATAAGAAACATCTACTATTTATTTTCCTGTGTAGCGTACACTGTTGGATGAATTGGCTTGATGCGTTATTTACGGCTCCCAGAATACTTTCTTTCTTCAGACTACTACTGTAAGCACGCAGTGTGGTTTTCATGTTTAATGCTAGTAAAATTACTAAATATGTATATGCAAGTAATTTGCACGATGGTTCGGGTTTTGCTAGGCATTATTGTTATTCCACTTTCTGTCTGTGGAAGAGAATTAGAGTAAGTTAAAAGCATGTTTCCTCCTACAGATGCTACCCCTCTGTTGCTGCTCTGCCTGTTAAATTCTTGGCATTCCTAAATTTAGAGAAATTGGCATCTCACATATATACTAGTGGTGTATAATAGTAGTTTGTCGGATGTTTCAAACTTTGTAGGTTCCTGAAACACACTGGATGAAAATTACGTTTCTCATTCGCGATGATGATAGTCATGATTGCTGGAAACCAGCAAAACAAGCAAATGTTGTATTATTAGAAATGTAGTAGTAGTGGAAGCAGCAGCGAGTAATCTACTTTCTCCAAAATTTAGACTAGGCAAGCGAATCTCTTTGAGCCATTCTGAATTTTTGCGATTTCTCGCATTCACCCACCCAGACACTTCACTGGTTCTCTACTACCATTACTACTATATAAGTATGTACATAAGCTTTTCAATAATTCAACAATCCACTATCTTCAGTTGCTAACCTGAATGACAGCACACAACCGAATGGCAGATCAGTGAGGAGGCATCTGCATGCACATAAGCCATATAAACTCCTACACACGAGGATTTGTACGTTCTGCGAAGTGAAGGTGATGTGGTTGGTCCCACTACGTTATGCTGACCTATTTATTTATGTACATGTCACAAGAAAAAAATACGATATCATGAAATGAAGACGGTACGAAACTTTCTTTTTTCCTGCTACAGCTTTCACTGACTAGTTTTTGTTTGATTTCTTTTCATGATCTCCATACTCTATGCTGCGGTTTCGGGACGTTGTCAATCGATTGGTTAACTTTGGTGGATTGGAAAAAATAGGCCTGGGTGGTTCAAAAGGACCTTTTTCACTGGATTTGACTAGTCAGATTTCGGCAGCAGCTGCTGCTGCAGCTGCGGCCGCTGCCCAATAATAGTCAATCTTCAAGTCAGCAAGAGCTTTTACTACTACAACAAACCCAACTGCACCACCAACTCCAAGAACAACAAGCTCAGCTACAAAAGCAGATACAATTGCAGCAGCAACATCATGGATCTTCCACTAAAGTAAGGGTGAAACGCGAAGTGCCAAAGTAGTCACTTTTTTTGCTCGACCACACATTGTTGGTGTAATAAATTTCAAGTTACAGGGAAATTTGTTTAGTTCATTCTATTTGATCTTCGAAAAAAAATTTATACAGTAAAGTACGTAGTAGTAGTTTAACCTTCATAAATACAAAGTTAGTTCATTCTTTTTAGCTGCTAGTTTTCGGAAAGCCGGATGTTCAGTTTTAAAATATTATATGTAGATGTTTTTTGTATTATTATATATTCTTTCTGTAAATTGTATTATTATTATTTATTATGGTTTTAAAAAATTGTTTACTTTCACCTCTACAGCTTTTTATCTCTTAATGTAATCGTGGATCGATGATGCTTATTTCAAATACACATCACAATATACGCCTTTTTACAATAATAAGGTACCTACATGTCCATAGGCATTTTACCCATTATTCTAAAATTCACACAGAACCGAGAGATTTTTTCAGTGGAGGTAGCACTGTTTGGTTCCTCGTGTGTGATGATGGACGTGTTTTGGTCTACGTGTGACAATGACAATATCAGTACTTGCCAGTCTGTTAATCCGCCAGTCATTTTGATAGTCACTTATTCAACGTTTGATTTATTGTACTTTACTATATCCTTGTTTTATATCATATAAATACGTAACTGCTGTGTTGAGTGCTGACAGTCAGTAGCATTTTGTTGGGTAGATGAACGGAAGTACCGTGAATATTGCAAAGTCAATATTATTAGCTATGTCATTTCATCATGGTCATTTATAAGAAGGTAAGTGGTACGCTAACTGACGACTTTTATTATTCTTCCAGTGGACCATTTAAAATAATGTAAATCAAAGCAATTTATATTACAAACAGTGCAGTATAAATCCTTATTCACATTTTAGCAATAAATAAGCATTTTTTGCATTTGCAAGTAATGCGATAAAAATATAATGACAAATGGAACAATTTATATACATAATACATATAATATAACATTTTTATTCGTATTTTATAATGTTGATATGAATGAATTTACTCAACACACGTATTATGCAAATAAATCAAATGCCTACAGTCAAACGAAATTATCTTTCTCTTTACACATGTTGAGATTCTCGTTGAAATGTTGATGTTTGTACCAATACGAAACAATTTATAATTAATTTTAAAAGATTTGTTATGTAAATGTCAATCTATTTGACTCTTTTAGTCGTACTTAATCATAAACGGGATATGACAAATTGTATAAAAGTTTGTGTGTGTTTGTTTGCGATTGTTTAGATCAATAATGGTACCTAGATAGGTATACACAAGACATATCCTTTAAGCAATTGCGCGTTTTTTGTGAAAAAAACGATGTTATTAAATACAATGTGAAATAAAAGTTACCAATCGACAATGTTTTTTTTTTGTTTTTGAAAAATGAGACCTTGTCGGGATTCCATGCTTCTTTCATTCCTCGATCTGTGGAACTTGATAGTATTCAATTTTTTAAAACTCGGATAACTTTCTGTCATTTGACAATGAAGTCAGTAGTAAGTCACAGATAATGATCATAAATGATGCATTAATCTTTCTCCACTGCACTACATCCATTTCCATCTATCTACTAATATTTCTAGGAACATGTGGAATCGAATCCAACATACCAACAGCAGGAGGTGCGGTGTATAAAATGTTGTTCGTGAACATGAGAACATACGTATTTGTTTCATAAATGGTGTATGAATTAATGACATTGAGGTAAATGCATTCTGATATAATGTTTCCATTTTTGAAAATTATTTGGCATTACAGCTTTAGTTAGTTTATACTTATTTAGTTAATGTAGTAAGATTACGCTTCCATATTTGAATAAAGAAACAAAAGAGAAAGCGCTTTCATCAAGCTAATCTCAGCTAACAAGCTTAGCAGCTCGTATGTATCAAAAACAAATCTAATGCTGCAAAGTTTTAGTGAAGACGGTGAAGGTGCTTCTCATCTCAACTCATTGTCATTTTGTCTCACATTTCTTTTCTTTCCAAGTTTCTTTGTGCGTATTTCCTTGTTAGTTGTTGCTCTAGCAGTTTCAGTAGCAGTAGTATTTTGTTTTCTTTTGTGAACTTTCATCTTTTGTCACTGAAGGCATTGTTTTCGAAAGTTACTCATATCTCCACACTCATCGCCCTCTTACACTTGAAGCGAAACTCTTTTTTTCATGTTTGCAAATGAAAGCAAAAGTAAGTGAAAAATAATGAGTGGAAAAGTTTCTCCCAACTAATTGGTTTTATTTTCCCATATAATGTGCCATTCATCACCTTTGATATGAGAGCAAGCTTTTAAAACAACTCGAGCATGGACCTTTGCTTTTAAATGTGAAAGCTCATCCGGGTTTAGCGAGAACGAAAAAAAGTTTACGACAATTTCACGGTTTCCACATACCTGTGTCTATTATTTAACAAAATATGATTGATGTTCATGTAACCAGATCTTACCGTTCCTTATGGTATGTTATATACTACTGTGGTCAACTTACCGCTTTCTTTACAAACTTTGTTGGAATGGATTCACAGAACGAGCGAATTTACTGGAATCAGTCCGTGCATGAATATAATAGGAACTCAGATAAATAGTTACATAGAGTATAATCCTTTCTTGAAATTTTTACATGTACCAATGCCGATTTAATGCACAGGTGCCATAATATACTTATAATAATTTGTTTTGAAGGACTAGTTTTCAGTTTTCACCATTTTGCCCCAACCTTGTAGCTTTTACTATTTCACTTCTTTGAATTTTAGGCTGTAGGTCTCAGGTATGTCTTAATCATTCTGCTTTTTCATTAGTAGTACATATAATACAATCGTCCATTGTTATCAACTTCTTTCATTAATTTTTAGACGGAATACTAAAATATTTAAGTAAACGCCCACGTAATTTACACCCATTTGTTACTTAATTTTATGATGTAACGTCTTGAGTGTTTTACATGAGAAGTTTCACCGTTCCAGCTCCCATTTCTTGCTGTTTTCGGTTCTGTTGGATAAGGTGTAATATTACGCTCCCTCAGTTCCATGTATCTGTATTGTATAATAGGCCAATGGAAAGTTTTGCATACTGATGCCATTACCTATAGATGGTAGTGCACTTGGAATATATGTGGGATATCGTTAAGATTAATGATAATAAGTCATCATTTTAATTCTGTACATAATTTCCCTCACAGCAATAATATTTCAAAGGCTTTATAAATGCATAATGGTATATAATACTACTATTCAACTATACAATTTCACTTTACTGAGCAAGGACTAAAGTCGAGGCCGGCATGAACTAATTTTTCCTAACTCGTTTACACTTCAAGTAAGTTTTTACTTCTGTATGTAAATAAGCATGAATTACGTAAAATTTAGTTATGACATTTCCAGTTTTGTACAAATAATAATTACCTCACAAATACTAATCTTTATAAACAACCAGTGGGAAGAAACTTGTAGGTTAAAAGATGATAAACTTACGTTTATCAACACGTATATTTCCTTTGAAGAGCTTAATTAATTATTAGCACCTTGAATATTTCTCGTCAACGATGACTTTTTAGTTTTACGGATTTAAAAACTTTTGTATACAAATATCTCCGTCATAATCATAACTGTAAATCTTGGTGAAGTGCTCTTAAAGTCATTGGTGAGAAAATGTTCAAATATTTAAGGTAGACTACTCATGCTGTGTGCTGTTCTGTCAAGAGATTTGTTTCAGCTTGTGCGCACTTTAATGTTGCGATTGGAATACTTAAGAAGTAAAGTAGCCTACATGAAACACCAATTAATCCCATACTTTGAAACACAAGGATAGACAATCGGTGAGTAGTAGTATTTTTTTACAGGATGGAGTAGCCAACTTCTCAAAGTTGTTTGTATGAATCTAATGTGAATTTACAGTAATAGTCCAGAAAAACGGCAATGCTCATAAGATTTTCCCAGTGAGATCCAAGCTAATAACGAACAAAGATCAAAATAAGGTGCTAGTGGGTTATTGCAGAGTAGAGACTAGAGACGGGTGAAAAGCTGAAACTACTAGAAAAGTACTCTGGTCCATAAAACCAATGGAATATGTACATAGTAATGAAGTGCCAAGGGAATCCTAGAATGCACAGTGCAAATCTTTTTCTTTTTTTCATTTTTATTCGTCCCCCGAAAATCCCGGAATTACACAAGCTTTGGAGCTGTATATATGCATTTCACAATTTATAGATATTCCCTTTCATGACCTTTTCCTCCTGTTTTTATCACAACTTGCTTGCCCTTTTTCCTTCAATTCTGTAATGACGAAGGAAGGAGGAAGTGCGCTAATTATTATTACGTTTTAGTTTCTCCAGTCTCCACAAAACTCTTGCAGTTTATATTAAAGCAAAGAGGAGGAAAGTGAAAGAGAGAGAGAGAAACATGAAAATAACCCAACAAACCTACTTTGTTTTGTTGACTTTAACTTTTGTTATTTCATTGGATCTTCCTCTTTCCTTAACTTTTTCTTCTCATAAACACATATAGAAAACTGCTCTGGCATATTAGAGCTTCCAGTCTATACAAACATCCAGCAAGGAAGAATGTACCATCTCAAAACTTATATCCTCTGCAGATTAAGTAAAGTACATAGAGAGAAGTACCAATATGTTGCTACTGTCTTCTTGTACTATGTGTACAGCCTACGGACACGTAACAGTTTGTCCTTTGAAAATTAATTATGAAATGGAGCAAGTTTTCCTGGATAAGCAACTGAAAATAACAGCTGAGACGGTTTATCCCATCAGATGAAGATGGGTTTACTCACGGCATGCCATGAAAAAAGATTGACGTCAAACGTAGAATTGCACATTCCCATATAATAATATTCCACCTTCATACTTTTTGTCCAGGACTCGTTGTTTCTAAAATGAACCGTTTCCTTCCACGATAGTTTACTACGAGAATAATATGCATTTGTATGCATTTGATACTTAAACAGTGGAACTAACTACCTATATTACCAATATACGACTTTTCATAAAATAACGATACACATTATGTTCATGATTTATGTAATAAATACGTGTATATGTAACCTATGTACATATGTAACCGTTTATCTTACCTTACCACGTTAATCAGTATTTGTGTAGATTTGTATGTTGCTATTGAAAAAGACATTAATAAGTATTGTAGTTTTATATAACTAGTTAATGATATATATTGTTTTTAATGTCCAAAAATGTTTTTACTTAACAAGCTGTTATTATAATATGACGAGGTGAGAGTGTTATAAGGTGAAGTAGATATAATGAAGAGGGAGAAAGGATCATTTACCGCGATATTAGCGTTATTATATGTATGTTCCTCATCTTCTGGTACGTCAAAAAACTTATCATCTTTTTATCCCCAATTTTTTTCTCCAAGTCACTCACTCGTTGCA
>JAHZMV010006360.1:0-10904 GCA_027743765.1 Coecobrya sp. COE2
CTGCTGGGGAAGTTGGGGATGAAAACGGGGGAGAGGGAGGTTCTCGCCTTTATCAAGAGTCACATGACCTCTTTTGAAGGCATAGCAAGCTTTGTGGAGGAAGGCTCTGATGGTGCCCAGAAGTCAGAGCAGCCATTTGCCAAAAGTGAAAAATGGAATGTTTTACGGTCATTACGAAACTCGTGGAGGAGGATGCTCGGAGGATTCAAGAAGTCATCGTCTCAGAAAACCAACGTCACCGCTTCGAACAAATGATGTCGTTTCATTTTGAAACTATTTTAAAATATTATTCAAAAACCGTTTATCGTTATAATTCTTGTAATGATTATTGTAATGGTACATGTTATGCACTTGTGCAAAAAACAATAAGCTATGTATAGGTATGTTTTAAATAAATAAAAAATGTTCCCAATCTGCTGTTGTACACTTCACTCAAATTCCAAGATAAAAATGCTAATGTTGTATAGTGTGATTCATATTGCCCCAAAATGTAACATCAACTTTCAGTGAAAATTTTATCTTAAAACCTTTCCATTGCTTTAATTATTTAAACTGTCTTTTTGTCACTTGTGTAAAATTTAATTTTAAGAAACTGAATTATTCACTCAAGGAGTAGTAAATGGGGTGGGGTTGATGGTAATATTCTGGTATTCTTTTTTTCTCTCTCTCATTATTACTACACATCATTGATGTTGATGAAGATAAGGTTAAAGGTCCTCCTGATGAAGGAATATTGATAGATTTTTCCTTCTGATTTTTCAGTGACCATTCCACCGGAAGTGCCCTCCACTTTTTTAGCTTCCATTCTTTGCAAACCTACATATATCACTGTTTGTTTGGTGGATAACAATGTTCTATGGGACGAGCTAGCAAGTTTGGTTAAATGAGTGGCGCTTGGATAATAAAATAAGTTAAAATTATTAATTGTTTTTGATTTATTACTTTTCAAGTATATAAAAAATTGCATTGTTCATCGCTATCAGTCACATACTTTAAGTACTATTGCTTGAACAATCATCGCATTTTCCACTTATTTTCTTTGGGTCAATGTGTGGGATGCTGATGGACAGATTAGATATTTTAGGGGCGAAATGAGAATAATCATCTTCTTCATATTTTAATATAAATTGAACTCCACATTCGGATTCCTTGTGGTCGTTTTTCATATAAGGGAGCTCATCACCACTCTTAATTTCCTCGTAGTTTTCGAGCTATTTAGCCTTAAAAATTTACATATCTCAACAACATCAAATCAGCCTCTTATGCAGTTGGTATGCCTCTGCCTTTCCCATTGTGGACCAAGGGTGCGTAGAAATGTAAGATATAACAAAACAGCGTTGATAAGATATATAAGTAACTGGTGACGATGACTAATGATCTAATATTTAACTAATTTGCAAATAATAATAAAATAATTATTTTTATTACTTTTATTTCCCAAGTCAAGCGTCTCTCTTTGTTGTTCACTCAAACGAAATTTTTTTCTCGTATAAACGGGACGAAATCAGTTGCTAACAAAAAATGGCAGTTCAGAAAAAAGAGGTCACTTCCGGTGAAATGCTCACGGACAAGGTAGAGCTTATCTGGCGTATTGAAAATTATTCAATGATTTGGAAATCCAGAACGTTCCGAAGTCAGCAAAAGCTCGAATTTCAAGTCGGAGCCAACATCGGTCTGGAGTCCGATTGGAAGGTATACTTTGTTGAAAAGATAGAAACTTCCCAGACGCCAGAAGGAACTGTGACCAGAAAAAAGAACAGACAACTCTGGGTTTGGTTGAAGAAGGCGCCCGAAGGCGTCCAAGAACTTATGTCTTCGTTGAGACTCAGGATTAAAGCGGAGACGGATGCGGACAATAGAGAATTTAGTAAGTTTACCACTTTGAACTATAGGCCAAAAAAGTTAATTAATTAATTAATCTGTTTTTATTCTTTTGGAAATATTACAGGCAAGGATTTTTTCAACCTTGTCAACAATAATGCATCGGAAAAAAATTATGGATGGCTTGTTTTCAATGATGCCGTGGACTTGCCGCTTATCAATGACTGTCTGGTTATGGAGCTGGAGGTGACCGTGATGCAAATGAAGGGTCCCGACCCACTTTCACTCCGACAACAAAGTCAGATGCAGATTGAAGCCCTTTTCAAGCCCAAGTTCACTGAAAAAATGCAACAAGAGTTCGCCAAGCTTTTGGAAGGGTCCAACAAGCAAAGTGACGCCACCATTGTATCCAAGGATGAGGTCGAGTTTCCAGTTCATCGGTACATCCTTTCAGGTAAAGGCCACGTGTAAATTCAAATTATTGTGTAGGTTATATTTTTCGAACAGTTGATTGTCTTAAAACTTCATTAACTTCTTTAGAGAGGAGCCCCGTGTTCGAGAGAATATTTAAGACCCCCATGACCGAAGCTAAGAGTGGGATTGTGGTTATTCCCGACCTTTCCTCCAAAACGGTTGCAGTCCTCCTTCGGTACATCTATACTGGAACGCTGCATCAGGACTGGAGTGATGTGCAGGTGCTTCCTGAGCTCGTTTATGCTGGAAATAAGTACGGACTCCAGGATTTGGTCGATTTCCTGGATCAAGTTGTTGGCCATGTCTGTTCCAAAGAAAACGCTGGAAGATTGTTCAGTCTGCTGGGGAAGCTAGGAATGCAAACGGGGGAGAGGGAGGTTCACAACTTCATCACGAAGCACACGTTAAGTTTTGAAGACATGGCAAGCTTTGTGGAGGAAGGCACCCAGCCACCAGAGCAGCTAGATGCCCAGACAAAAAAATGGAATGTATTACGGATGTTACGAAATTCATGGAGGATGGCAATCGAACGCCTCTCCAGAAATTCATTATCTCAGAAAACGAAAGACAAAGTATTGTCCAGTGCAAATGATCCCATTCCATCATGAATTTATTTTATAATTCAAATAGCTTAATAATTTAAGTGATTGAAATAGTATCATAGAAGAATATGCTATCATGTTTAAATAAAGGATACTAGCTATTTTATGCTGTAAACACACTCCATTAACAATTCAAAATAATATTCAGCTTGCCCAAAACATACATAAATGCTGACTGATTTCTTTAAACATTTAAAATATTTTTAGTTTCCATTTATTCCTTGAACAAAGTTATTGGCATTTCATACATAGTAACAATAACATTGTTGTATTTAATTTATTAACTTATTTTAGTTTATTGGGAGAGTTACATAAACAACCTTGATTCCTTCTTCTCGAGCAAACATGTTCAAACTATGTATTGAACATATTTTTTCACGCTCTGCTGGGAGGATGGCAGACCCGATCACTTATCCAGTCTCCTTCCCCTCCAAAAGCAAACAATTTCTGGGCTCAGGTCGATATTCACGTCTTGCTTTTTCTCGAGCAGCTCTTGATAATTTTGCAAAGCCTGAAGTAGACCCATTTTCTCCTCCCAAAGCCAGTTGAAAACGCCGGCAGCTTTCAGTTTCAAATCCTTCCAACCGCCGTTTCCTTCTTCGTCGACGTTATTGCTGGAAAAGCAGAAGAGTTCAATGGCGGCATCCACAAAGAACCACTCCTTTCGCCTGAGCATCAGAATGAGTGTGGCGTCATCCCGGCATAAGATTGAGATTCCTGCAGGAGGGTGGAGGGAGATAACATGACAGCCAGAACAGGACTTGCAGTAGCCACCTCGATTCTATGACATCTTTTCGGGAGGGAATCCCTCGCTGCCCTGGATAGTCATATCCGTAAAGGCTTCACTTTTCAGAAATGATCTCATGAGCTGGTCTCGTCCACCGTCCTCCTCATCTTCGGATCCTCCCCGCCGCATTAGTCTGCTCAGACCTTGACCACCAATGAAATTGACTTCAAGCGACAATAAAGATTGGGCAAGTCTTTACTCTCTCTCCCGTACCCTTCCAGTGTCACACCTACCGCTGTAGTTCCTTCGTATGTCTGAGGCGCTTCTTTCCAGAAGCATTTCGCTTCGTACGGATTTGGAAGGAAATTCGCACGCCAGTCCCAACCCAGTTGAATTGTCGGCATTTCAGTGTCCACTTGAATTTCTCCATCTCTAAAAACCAAAAAAATACAAAAAAATACAAACAAATACTTATCATTCATTCATGGTCACTGAGATCACTGCACAACACCAACTTATGGGAAGCCACTTACTTCATTTCAAGATCCTCTGAATCTTCCTCCGCACCCTTCTGCTTATCAATAATAAACCGTTCCATTTTGTTGAAAATGCGATGATGATACCGGGAAAGTGTTTTGTGGCAGGTTGGAATCATTCCGAGTGGAAACACTTCAGAGATGATGGTCGCCCCTTCTCAGGATTCTCCAATATCTGTGAATATTTAGACCTCAGGGGTGGTTGTACATCGAAAACTCCATAATTGAAAGGCACCTGCAGGACTTTGGCAGCCAGGAAAAGTTGGCTCAACTCAGGGCAGTCAATCTCGCATTGCCCCAATTTCACTTTCTAAGGACCTGCGAGGACCCTTATCATTATCACATTGCTGATAAGATATATGGGTAACTGGTGGCGATGACTAATGACAGCCAAGTCAAGCGTCTCTCTTCGTTGTTCTTTCAAACTATTGCGAAAATTATTTGCGAACAAAACTGGCAGCTCAGAAAAGAGAGGTCACTTCCGGTGAAATGCTCACGGAAAAGGTGGAGCATACCTGGCGTATTGAAAATTATTCCATGATGTGGAAATCGGAAGTGTTCCGGTGTCGTCAAAAGCTCCAATTCCAAGCCGGAAGCAGCCTTGGTCTGGATTCAGATTGGATCGCGTACTTTATTGAACAGGAAAACATTTCCCAGTCCCAGACGCCAGCAGGAACTGAAACGGGGAAGAAAAATGGGGATCTCTGGGTTTGCTTGAAGAGAGCGCCAGAAGGCGTCCAGAAACTGATGGCTTCGTTGAGAGTCAAGATTAAAGCAGAAATGGATGTGAACAACAGAGAATTTAGTAAGTTGTCACTTTGAACTAGTTAACTTAATTTATGCCGAATTTTCTTAATCTTTTGAAAATATTGCAACAGGTTCAGATTTTATGAATCTCGTCAGTCATCATGAATCCGGACGAAACTACGGATGGTGTGTTTTCACTGATGCGTGGGACCTACCGCTTATCAATGGCTGTTTGGTTATGGAGCTGGAACTGACCCTGATGCAAATGAAGGATCTCGTCCCACTGGCACTCCAACAACAAAGTCAGATTAAAGCCTTGTTCAATGCGAGATCTGCTGAAAAAAAGACATGCGGATTTTGGCGAGCTTTTGAAAGGGTCCCTTTTACGAAGTGACGCCACAATCGTTTCAATGGATAGGACCCAGTTTCCAGTCCATCGGTGCATCCTTTCAGGTAAGTCCACGTTTATGGTAAATTATTTTTTCGAACAGTTGATAACCATAAACTTTAATTTTGTCAGAGAGGAGTCCCGTGTTCGAGAAAATGTTCGAAACTAGAATGACTGAAGCTCAGACTAGAATTGTGGATATTCCTGACATTTCCTCTAAAACGATGACCGTCCTCCTTCAATACATTTATGCTGGAACGCTGCATAAGAACTGGAGTGGGGAGCAAGTGCTTCCCGAGCTGATTTATGCAGCAAATAAATACGAGCTTCAGGACCTTGTTGACTTCCTGGATCAAGCTGTAGGCCTCGTCTGTACCAAAGAAAACGCTGGAAAATTGTTCAGTTTGCTGGGGAAGCTGGGAATGCAAACGGGGGAGAGGGATGTTTGCCACTTCATCAGGAGTCATATCATTAGTTTTGAGGATCTGGTAAGCTTTGTGGAGGAAGGCACCAAGGAGCAAGATGCCAAGAGTGAAAAATGCAGTGTTTTACGGTTATTTCGAAATTGGTGGAGGATGATACTCGGGAGCTGCTTCAGAAAGTCATCATCTCAGAAAACCAAAAGAAAAGATTTGAATTGGGCAAAGGGCCCTGTTCCGGCTTGATTATTTTTATTCTTCAAAAAGCTTTCGCCATTTAAATAAGTGTATTGTAATCGTATACTATTTTTGTAGTTTATGCAATTAGTCTAAAAAGTATAAGCTACAATCTACAATTTTTAAATAAATAAAAATATTCTAAGTTTAATGCTGTAAACTCCACTCACATTTTAAGATAACAATGGAAAGGTCATATTGCCCCAAATTGTAACACCAAAATTCATTACAGCTCTACAGTAAAGGTACCTCCGGTACTTTCTCCATCTCTAAAGCAACCTCTAAAGAGAGAAAGAGAAAATGCGTATCATTCATTCGTGGTTACTGAGATCACTGCACAGAACCTAGGTACTTATAAAAGCGCATCTTACCTCAGGTACATAAAGTTTATACCGGCAACTGATGGCGATGAACAATGTCATGCTTGTCGCTTGTCTTATTTAAGGAAGGAATAATGTTGCTAAAATAATTAAATATTTTAATTAATTTTCCCAGCCAAACCTCTTTCATCAAACCAAATTGTTAGCTATGCGAGAATTGTTATTCCCAAAAAAGTGATTAATTTGTAATTAAAAAAGTGTTAATAATAATAATTTAGTTTTACAAAGAATGGAAGTTACCAAAGTCGACACTTTACTTCCGGTGAAATGCTCACAGAAAAGGTGGAGGTCACCTGGCGAATTGAAAACTTTGAAGTGATCCGCAAGTCGGAAGAGTGTCGTCGCCGTCAAAAGCTCTGTTTTTCCGCCGGAAGCAAAATCGGTTTGGACTTAGATTGGACCTGCTGCTTGGAGGAAAAGGAAGAATCGCCCACGACGCCGGAAGGAACTGTAACCACAAAGAAGATTGGATATATCTACATAAGGGTGGAGAGGGTCCCTGCAGGCGTCAAGGAGCTGATGGCATCTTGCAATGTAACAATGACAGGAGTGAACTTAGCTAACAATCGTCAGTTATCAATTATTTATTTTGAACTTTAGGCCAAACCGTATTTAATGATGATAATGGACAGTTGCATTTATTTTAAAAAAATATAGCATTAACTACGAACGTTGTTCAGAGTAGCGGATGGAACCTTTGGGATACATATAGCTGGCCGCTTATCAATGACTGCCTGGTGGTCGAGATGGAGCTGACGCTGATGAAACTGAAGGATTTCGTACCACACCCGGAGCAAAGTTTGCAGCAGATAGAAACCTTGTTCAAGCCGAAATTTTCTCAAAAACTGCAGGAGGATTTTGCAAAGTTGTTTGAAGGGCCCCGTGTACAGACTGACGCCAAAATAATATCGAAGAACGACGTGGAGTTTACAGTCCATCGGCACATCCTTTCGGGTAAATGCTACAAAATAAACAAAATTATTTTCCAGTTTATTTCTTTGAAACAGTTAATAAGCATTCACTCATTTTATCAGAGAGGAGCCCCGTGTTCGAGACAATGTTCCGGACGCCCATGACCGAATCACAGACTGGGATTGTGACCATCCCCGACATCTCTTCCAAAACGATGACTGTCCTCCTTCAATTCATCTACAAGGGAACCCTGCATCAGGACTGGAGTGGGGAGCAGGTGCTTCCAGAGCTTGTTTACGCCGCTAATAAATGCGAGTTGCAGGACCTTGTCGACTTCCTGGATCAAGCTGTTGGCCATGTCTGTTCCAAAGAAAACGCTGGAAGATTGTTCAGTCTCCTGGGGAAGTTGGGGATGAAAACGGGGGAGAGGGAGGTGCTTGCCTTTATCAAGAGTCACATGACCTCTTTTGAAGACATGGCAAGCTTCTTTGTGGAGGAAGGTTCTGAGGGTGCCCAAAAGTCAGAGCAGCCATTTGTCAAGACTGAAAAATGGAATGTTTTATCGTTATTACGAAACTCGTGGGGGAGGATGCTCGGAGGATCTAAGAAGTCATCGTCTCAGAAACCTAACGCCCCAGCCTAGAGCAAATGGTGTGATTTCATCTTGCTTGAAACTATTGATATTATTTATAAAGTCTTTATCATTTAAATAAATTAATACTTACAATGATATATTGTTGTGTGTGCATTTTATGCAATGGTGCTAAAAACTATAAGCTATATAGGTTTTAAATAAATAAAAGATTTTTTCCAATCTACTTACTGTACACCCGCTAGCATTCCAAGATCAAATCTGAATCTAACTAATATCTAGTGTGACTCATATTGCCCCAAAATGTAAAACCAACTTTCACTAACGCTGGAGTACAGGTACCTAACGGTAACTTGTGTCTAACCTTAAAGAGTTCCAAGTGCAAATTACCCCAGAGATTTTGAGTTTTTAAAAAGTAGTCCATTCAAGAATGCTTATCATTCATTCATGGTAACTGAGATCACTGCACAGAACCAACCTATAGAAAGCCATTTCGTTTTAGACTTCATTTCAAGATCGTTGAGCTTCCTCCCGAGGACCCGTATCATTATCTCACCACAGGTAAAATGGTATACCTGTAACTGATGGCGATGACCAATGACATGCTTGTCTTATTTAGGAAGGAATAATTGAATGTTTTAATTTATTTTCCCAGCCTCACTCATCAAACCAAACCAGTTAGCCAGCACCCCTACCCAAGAATTGTTATTCCCCAAAAAAGTGATTAATTCGTAATTAAAAAGTGATAACTAATAATAATTTAGTTTTACAAAGAATGGAAGTTACCAAAGTGGACTTTACTTCCGGTGAAATGCTCACAGAAAAGGTGGAGATCACCTGGAGAATTGAAAACTTTGAAGTGGTCCGGAAATCGGAAGAGTGTCTTGGCCGTCAAAAGCTCCGCTTTTCAGCCGGAAGCAAAATCGGTCTGACGTCAGATTGGATCTGCTTCTTGGAAGAATCTTCCACGACGCCAGAAGGAACCGTGACGAAGAAGAAGATAGGATATCTCCGCATACATATGGAGAGGGCTCCTGCAGGCGTCAAGGAGCTGATGGCATCATGCAAACTAACAATGAAAGGAGTGACCTACACAGATAATAGTAAGTTATCAATCATTTTATTTTGAACTGTAGGCCGAACGATAATCATAACGGAAAATTTTAATCATTTAAAAATATAGCAGGTACCTTGAACGTCGTGAAGGATCTTGGATGGAAAATTTCGAATGCATACGACTGGTCGCTTATTAATGGCTGTCTGGCTATAGAGGCGGAGCTGACGCTGATGAAAATGAAGGATCTTATTCCCTATCCGGAACAAAGTTTGCAGCAGATTGAAGCCCTGTTCAAACCAAGATTCACTGAAAAAATGCAGCAGGAGTTCGCCAAGCTTCTGGAAGGGTCCAATGAGCAGAGTGACGCCATAATTGTATCGAAGGACGACGCGAAGTTTCCAGTCACTCGGTGCATCCTGTCAGGTAAATGCTATGTGTAAATCAAATTACTTGCCAGGCTATTTTTTGAAGCAGGTAAAAATCATTGACTTATTACTCATTTTATTAGAGAGGAGTCCAGTGTTCGAGAAAATGTTCAAGACGCCCATGATAGAAGCTCACAGTGGGATCGTAGCTATTCCCGACCTTTCCTCCAAAACGGTTGCAGTCCTCCTTCGATACGTCTATACTGGAACGCTGCATCAGGACTGGAGTGAGGAGCAGGTGCTTCCCGAGCTTGTTTACGCAGCCAATAAGTATGGCGTCCAAGATTTGGTCGACTTCTTGGATCAAGCTGTTGGCCATGTCTGCACCAAAGAAAACGCTGGAAGGTTGTTCAGTCTGCTTGGGAAGCTGGGGATGAAGACGGGGGAGAGGGAGGTTCACAACTTCATCAAGAGGCACACGTTAAGTTTTGAGGATATGGCAAGCTTTGTGGAGGAAGCCACCCAGGATCCAGAGCAGCTAGATGTCAAGAGTGAAAAAGGGAATGTTTTGCGGTCATTACGAAATTCATGGAGGATGGTAATCGGACGCCCCTCCAGAAAGTCATCATCGCAGAAAACCAAAGGGAAAGCTTTGTCTACAGAAAATGATCCATGAATTTATTTTATAGCTCAAGTATATTTTATCATTTAAATAATTTAAGAGTGAGTATTGTAATTCTATAGTTTATGAAATAGTGCTAAAACAATATGCTATTTATAATTTTTAAATAAAAAATACTTGTCTTATCTTGTGGAAGGAATATGAGTAGTGGCTTATCTGAAGTTAATTATAACCACAAATTTTGACATTTAATGAGTTTAAATAATGAGTAACAAACTATTTACGATACAAAGGGTTAATTGAGTAATTAAATTAAAAATAATTAAATTGAGCCTTGAACAAAACGTATTCCTTCAAACCAGACGGAAGCCCATCTAACTCCTTCAGATCTCCAATGCATTTCATCATTTTCCGAACGCGCAATCTGCAATAAGTACACATGTATGTTATCATAATAGGTAGACTTATCTTTTGAGAGGAGATAAATACTTCTTATCTTAAATATTTTATGGCTTTCCATACCGGCACATGTGCTTCAAGCTGGAGCCTTCCTTCTGGTCAAACTCGTCCTTCCACTGCCTCACCTCTGCAATCTCTTGGAAGACTGGTTGGGTCTCCGGACGACGACAGATTTTGGGGGAAAGGAAGAACTTCTCCGAAAATTGGGCACCAGCGCAGTACAGCATTTTGAGGATAACGTTGTAACCTAAGTGGTACGTGAAGTTGCGACCTATAACGATTTCAGAGACATCCAGCCCGTGGGTGACTAGCAGTTTGAAGGCTTCCACGCTGCGAGGTGGGAGTAGCTTAGTTTCCCCGCAACTCCGGGAAAAAGAGGCACAGCCGACATACCGGAGTCCCAGCAAGGACTCCCAATTTCCACTGTGTAAACGCAGGGTTCCAGCATGACAATTTTCTTGAATTTCACACAAATTTAATCGGAAATGATCAACTTGGAGGATTGTTCGGAGGAGGAGGAGATTGGAGGGCACCTCCTGGAAGGAGTCAAAAGCCATGATATGATC
>JAHZMV010006361.1:0-18157 GCA_027743765.1 Coecobrya sp. COE2
ATTGAATTTGACAAGGACAATGAATTTTTTGCAATTGCTGGCGTCACCAAAAAAATCAAGCTTTTCGAGTATGTCAACGTAATAGGATCTGCGGTAGACATTCATTGCCCAAGTGCTGAGCTCTCCTGTAACGCCAAAATTAGTTGTGTTGCATGGAGCAACTATTATAAAAATAGTTTGGCCAGCTCGGATTATGATGGATGTGTGTCCTTGTGGGATGTATCTACCTGCTCACGCGTTCGGTAATTTTATTTAAATCTATTGTTGCAAATTTAATGATTTCTTGTTCTATGATAATAATCATGATTTTCTTATGTTCTATAGGAGTCTTGGTGAACACGAGAAGCGAGTATGGAGTGTGGACTGGAGTAACGGGGATCCCCGTCTGTTGGCGTCTGGCTCTGATGATTCCAAAGTGAAACTTTGGTCTACAAACTCGGAAAGGTCTATTGCTAAAATTTTAAGAATATAGCATAATCTAAGTACCAAGACGACAGTGACAAGTGTCGTGTTTCTTTCAACTTAAGTGAACAAAAAGAGCGTAATAGTAATAATTGTAACTACGACATAAATTATTTCGTCGTTATTACATTATACTCTTTCAAACTTAAAACTTGCCTTACTTCTAAATAGGGCTCAGTGATCACGATCAAGTTGTTATATATTCATAATAAAATAGTTGAATATTGAGTTATATAGTGGATCTGCGCTTCCGTAAGTAATGTTTAATTATTAGATGATAAGACGCATTGCATACAAAATATTCAAAGAATTAATAATGATGATGACTTTAATGATGAAAGATGAATAAATAAATAATAGTTTTAATCTTTCGACTGAAACATCACGGGTTGGCACACACAGTTATTCTGTAATTTGGTAAAAAAAATGCTGCTAAATGTTCTATGAACGTAAAAGTTTAATGTATAAAGTTGTTCCGTTGTCAATCTGTTTTATTTTTTTTCCATAATGCATAATTTGTCAGTTCATCTATTTTGTACCTTATTTTTATACGGTTTAAGGCAGTTAAACTAACAAACTTGTTCTCTATTTTTAACGTTAATGTATTGGTATTATTGTAATGCTTGCCGCTTTTACTACATGTTTTTATTATTGTAGTCTTTTTCAATATAGCATCAAATTATTGTTTATTTAATTTACCTACATATTAAATAATTTTTACTATGTACACGAGGGACTAGAAATGTTATTTCCGTTGAATTTGTTCGGAAGCCTTTTGATTGCTATGACTCGTCTCTTTCGGAAATGGGAGCATACTATACATTTCTTGGAATAATCAATGTCCTCTTTCGATTTGGAAAGTTAATGTGAAAGCATAATTAATTACTAAATACATATTATTTCATTTCACATACAAAAGAGAGTACTCAGCACGATTGGATGAATTTCATTTCGTAAGATAACCATGATATAATGTGACACCGCAGTGGAATGGAAAACCGTAGAGTTCCTCAATGGCCGCCGAAACATTTAACGAAGGTGTGCACTTAGCTATTATTAATCACCGTCATCATCAGATCATGGTTAAGCGTATCACAAAAAAGGATCTCATAATTGGCATGCGCATAGTATTTGAGAACATGCTCATGTGACTTGCTCCGAATTGTTAGGTGTGTGTGCAAAAGGAATTAAATACGTCGCCTGCGACATACGAGGTCTTTCTTGCGAATTTCCTATCACTAGCCATTACTCCCAGTGGGAAGCAAAATATTTTATACATTATTGGCAATGGAAAACGAGCTAAAATAGTGTTTACACCCACGAAATCGCATTTCATGTGCTGCTTTCTTACTTAAATAATTGCAATTTGCATGAAACCCCTTCAACGATTTTCCAAATCAGTGCATAATCCCTGCATTTTTTTATTTTTTAAAAGTTTTTCGCAAGGTCTTAGGCTTGCAACCTCTTGATGAAGTGGAATGTAATAGAAACTAATGATGCGCTTAGTTAATTTGTTTTTGAAACTTTTATTTTTATTTAAAATAAAATCGGAAAATTATGATATTTTTTATTTAATTGTATGTTAAAGTACAAATAAATCAATCATGATGATCACCATAAATCACAATGTGGCTAAGCATATGAATACTTATCAAAATGTAGGTAGGCAATTTAAAAGCTTTCTTTAAGTAAGTCACATTTTGTGCAATTTTAATTCTTTAATTCTAAGCATAACTTATAACAATTGTCACATGGATGGTGAAACATAATATTTTAATTGTGACTGTGGATAATAATTACTTCAAATACGAGTCAAATTTGAAGAGAGCATAGCCATGATCCACTGTAGCGTCCTGCACAATGTCGGCGAGCAGATTGACGTAGTTTGCTAAATGCTTAATACGAAGTACGGAATTGTGGTGGAGCCTCTCAGCCAAGAAATCGGCAAACTGAAATGAAAAACATTAAATAATCAGTTATTTACTTGGTTAGGGTTAGGGTTAATAACTGTCATTTTTTGATGTGTGCTCACCTCTGAATCATGTGGAACTCCAGTACCATGATTAGCAAGATGAGCCAAATGTAAAGTTTTTGTGGCAGTTTTTCTCTCGTTGTCAAGTGCCTTACTGAGCGCGTCCATTTCCTTTAGTTGGGTGGTTTCCTCTGTTTTGGTATCGGGATTGGCAGATTGACGTGTAGTTATACTAGTAGGAGCCTGTATAGATTGATTTAAACATAATTACAATTGTGACTAATTGCGCATATTTGTTAATGCTGTGATCAATGGCAACAGTAAAAAGTATTTTACATCAATGCTAAAGCCCTCCACCAAGTTGCCTCCACGTTCAACCATATGAGTCATGAGAGAAATTGCCTCATTCCAGTTCTCATCGGAGAGCTTGTTGAAATAGCCTGCAAATCCGGGTCTGTTCACCTTCCAGTTTTTGAAATGACTTCCCTGGAAACAGTAAATGAATAAGGGCCAACATTAATGACAATTTTGTTCTATGATTTCATTACCTTGACCACATGTAAATTATCACTTACGATCAAGAGGTACTCAAAGGACAATTTGAATTGTTGAGCAATCAATTGATTAGTGTCGAGGTTAACTCTAGGAAAGGCACCCCATTCTGCCGTACATTTGGTCCTATCATACATATCAACTGTAATGAAAACGCCCAAAAATATTCATACAATTAAATATTATGTACTAATCCAAGCAGTAATATTACTACCCTCTAACTACTAGTTACTACATAAAATTATAATTTGTAAGCTTACGTGGGGTTTCACCACATGCAAGGCCATCTTTGCATGTAAATCCACTTGCAACCGTTACTCCCACCAGCCCCAGCAAGGCGATAGCCACCACACTCTTCATCATGACAATAATACAAACCTTCCCTTCTCCTCAGTTTCCACGGGAATTGGATATTAACCAAAAAATGAATCAAAAGTCTCACTTCTCCCTTATCAAGTCAGAGATACAACAAGTTCCTGGACAGAACACTTTTAACACACTGATCACCAATTTGACCGGAATGGTCAGCCTTCCTCGATAGCGAAACTCTAGGCACGTAGACTCGCGATAATTAGATAACGATAAAGTACAATTATTTACTTTGGATAACAATTGCTAGGGAAAGATTGCTCCTTGATGGATCACACTTTTTTGTGAAACAACGTTTTTGATGACAAAAGGTTGAGCGTACCTTGTCAGCACTTGAATGCCAAACAAGCGTATATTATATTTTATACTCTATTTTGCAATTGTGAATACACAACCAGCTTTGGAAACTCGTATATTCCCTTGTTGCCTATATGCAGCTTTCCCCTCTTCTCGTCAACTTACAAATAACGTCCAGTTATTCTGAATGACTATTTCTTGTAACAAAGAGTAATACTGTTTGAGCTTGGGCAACTTGTGCTGATGGTGTAGTATATGATCTTTGATTTTCACACATCTTCCTTTACTTTTGCATTCACCAAAATTAAAGACTTGCTGCTACAACATGAAAACGCTGCAAATTGCTATACTTGTAAGCTTTTGGTTTGTATACTCCAGAAATCTGTAACAAGATGTGATGTGTGAGCATTTACTTTACACCATGGCAGCTTGCATAGTACGCTAAATGTTATATATGTGGACTCTTGGACTTGTGTGGAGTATGGTGGAGTGTGTTGTTGGGAAAAGATAAGATATGAAACTTAAACCCATCTCACTCCACTAATTGTAAATTGACAAGGAGTGTTAAACTTGCATACAAGCATGATATAGCAATACCGTACATACGTGAAACCCTAGAAAGCAAGATCAGTAAATTCGAAACAAAGACAAAAAATTGTGTGTGTTAACAAGCCAGCTATACTAGTCGCTTTACATTTCCATTATCCATTTGTTCTATGTTAGCTGGCTGACTCATTGTCAGATTGCTTTGCTGGGCCAAATTTTAGCATTTTTATAGTTTGGATTGAGTGCAATGATTTTTTCAAAACAGAAACACCTTTAACTGTCATTGCCAATGATTATTGCGTCGTCCGAAAGCCCGAATTTATCGAAAACAGTGTTTACTGCGTTTCTTTTTCTTTGAGAGAATTGCACTTTTTCGTGGAAAGAACTACATACATAAAAGTTGTTTATGCTCTCATATGTAAAAACGATGAAAAATATTAATTGAATCATATGCTTTGTGAATCAATATCAATATCTAATCCGACTTTATGGTTCTTACCGTGTCATTCATTATCTCCTTTCGGTTTGTGCATATTATGTAAAAATAGCAAGCTGATAACAGAAAGCATCATTAATTGATGTAAGAACGAATGGAAGATGTCATGGAAAATATGAAATGAAGTAAGGACACATATTTATGCTCCGATTGTTAAGGTTATTACTACGAAGCACTTGAGCTTGCTTGCTTGCTTTAATTTTTCATATTGTGCAAAAGAGGAGCCATTTTTATTACGTCAGTCATCATGAACTGCACGTGCAAAAAATTGAAAGTTTAAATATTAAATATTTTGATACAAATACCTTTTAGTTGAGTACATTGATGTACAACTGTAAATAATACACACATAGCATACGCGAATGAAAAATACGTCCAAAAAACTCACAAGACCCTCTTTCCTGTTTTTTATTTACAATTTCAACACTACTATCCTTGCAACTGCGCATATTTGTATTTACAAGAAAACTGATTCATGTTTAATAAGTTCATATGACAAGTGCAAGTCAGCAATTTCAATGAATAATATTATGCATGGAAATAGGGTAAATAGATTGAAGGAAGGCGTACATTAAGTTAGTCAGTAAACATAAAACAAAGACGGTGTTTACGACAACGACATACATGACATTTTGTGTATACTCAGAAGCAATGCGTTGGGAATGGCTTGACTTCACTTTTCCCAGATAAGAGACATTTTCATGTGGCGTATATGGTGATGTAGCTATGACTGTATTTTTAATGACCCAACTTCTTGTATCATATTTCATCGTGCTCAGTTAGTGGCAAACATATTCCGTAATAAGATCACTTCTCCAAATATTCGTCTGTAATATTCTTCGTCACTCGTTGCAATGATGCAAGCAAACAAGTATCCATACGACGACAATAAATACGGAAGAGCATGAGTTGACTACATGACAATGTAGGTACTCACTGAAAATAAACGTATGATAGCGTCGACACTGACTTATTTGACACCAATTACAACTCTTGTATAATGAGCTATTATGTATGTATGGTTAGTCAGATATTTTCCAAAGACATTATTTTTTTTCAGGGACACTGGAATTCATATTATTCATTATTTTAAGAAGATGATCAATTTAATACTCACTTCTCTTCATTAACGCGATAATCATTATGTCATGATTTTTTTATGTCTGTACTTTGTACGATTTTTCTAACCAATCTGATTAAAATATATGATTGGCTCGGAAAATAATGATCCCATTAGACTTGAGTTTGCTTGTAGTAGCATATTATTATCACCTTGTATTAGCTTTTAACTTTGGACGACACAATGGATAAAAGTGTCCTGTTTCCAGACGGCGGTGTTCGACAACACGTATACCATCAAATATTTGTACTTGATATTCCACGGAAGAAAATAACATGCTAGGTACTCGAATCATCTTCAGTTCAAGAGGCTTAGTTCACTCCAGTGATATATGAATATTTTATATGATTTTTTAAAATAAATTATAAACATATATCGTGAAGTGTCCTTAAAATACTGTTGTCGCTCTATATAAGAATCACTAAATACCAGCAGCATGATTATTACTCCTCGTTGTTTTCTAATAAGAGTTGGCATTTCCATGAAAATAAGCTTATTTATTTAAACCATTAAAATATCCTCATTACTAAAGCGATTGCAAATGCGTAGCTGAAGAAAACAATATTTAAGATCAAATTGGGCAATAATAAACTAAAATCTAGTCGAAAATGTTTTATGATGCAAGCAGTAACTTTCCTGTCGCATGTTGCCCCCAGGGGAAAGTTGCTGAAATAACTAATGCGTAGTATTTATTATTTTTGTGTATTGAGTTTTGTGTTATTTTTTGTGTCAAACGGACGGACTAACATTAATATGAAAACAATACTTGCTTGAAATATTTTTAGGATGACATGGAATAATGCTTGGTTGAATTCATTACACAAGGATGGTGATGTTTGTCGTCGCCGCTCCAACTTGCTTTGTCATCAATTAATTTATCTAAATAATACTTTACTTTTTGCAAATCAACGGCGATTATATTTATGATCAACATATGTAGATATTATTTGTATAAAGTTCTGTGTACTGTGTGCACACTAATATTCTTCCCATCAGCAAAATTGAAACGTGTGGAAAATCTTCAACTCAAACAGTGTTTCACATCATAATGATGATCAAATAAATAATTTTACCTATAAGCATAAAATTTCAGATTCTGATAAGGCAACACGGATTTCATGTCATATTTAGTTGTCATCAGAACTTAACCAGTTTCTATTGTATCCTCATTTCCATTGCATTGTCAGTTTGTTGCTCATTTTTCTATGTTTCAGTTAAATTTATCATACAAAGGTTATAATATGAAATGTGATCACAGTATAGCTCAGAACCAAAAGTAGTAGCTGCAAATTTATATAATTTTTACACTTTTGCATCTCACCGTCTCCATAGAACATTCTAGTTGTTTTTCTCATTAATAATGTCACTTCCAACTTATTTACTAATGACTCATATAACTAAAACGTTCATATTGTTTGTTTCTTTGTTCATGCAATCTACAATTTCCTCCTTTTTAGACTTTGGATCATAATGTCATGCGACCATAATATTTTCTCTTATCATCAGTAAAAATGTCATGCTCTTTCTTTCGAAGATCAACAAAGCCAAAAGAAAACTTTGTATTTTTCTCGGGGTACAAAGGATTGTAGTAAAATAGGCATGGTAATTAAAAAATCTTGTAAGTAGAAGAGTAGGCATATTCTTGCACAACAACGAACCCCAAATACGTAGTTGGCAACAAGAAACCATTCTTTGTTTAGCAGCAGCACACAGTACAGTACAGTTAAAAAAAGCATTTGCTTTCCCATTCCATATTATCCAACTTGCTTTTGCAGGCGTTATTTTACAGAGCCATTTTTTGTCCATCTTTTGCATGCACGTCTTATACAAGTGTGTTAAATACTACAAGTAACAGCAATAGAAACATTATAACAAGCATTTTTATTAAATGCGTCAATCTGTGTAACAGGAATGAGCAGCAGCACCGAAAATGCATGCATGCTGAAATGAGTGTGAATGTGCGATATGGTTGAGCCTACAAAGATAACTCTCTCCTTCCAACTTACAATCTTCCAAAAACTCCTCTGCACTCTGTCCCTTACTTGCCTCTTGCTCGCTTTTATTCTCTAGTCAAATCTGTACCTTGGTTTGGTTGGATAACTTTTACATGATCATCTCAGCATCAGAATTTACTGGCTACATGTAATATTTAAATGCACACACGTATAAGAGCACACACCACGAACAACTACTTGACCAAGCGTTTTCCAACGCCAACTTTTGTATCATCATAATAAGCTGTGTGTATGGTTCATAGTAATATGCGGATGGATGGAAAGGCAGCAAGAAGTATTCACACGATCCCTTGTTCTTTGTTGCACCGTTTCCTGCTAAACGACAAACCTTTAGTGTATTAAATATTGAATTAACCATATAGATTTACTACAATATATGGAGTTTACGTATATTGGCTCTTTTATCAAAGTCCGATCCAATGAGAGAAAACAATATCTTTTTTGATGCTGTGCAGTTGTTGCTTTGCGTTTAGCCATCCTGATTGAAAAACTTTTCATAGAACGTGTGTGACAGTCAGTTGGACAGAAGTGAACAAGTTTGTTATTTGATAAGCAATAATTGTTAGCTCACGTATTGCTACTAAGGCTAAAAACTGATAACATTTTGTATGAATTGCAACACGGTGAAAATTCCTCCACACACGTATTCAAGCAATTACACTGAATTTATCACTCCACACCTTTTGATCTGTCAGTAGGGCTTGAGTTGCGATAATCGCTGGAACATCGACGTTTTGACTGTGGCATACGTGAGAGATTAAATTGAAGGTTTGAGTGAGTTACGGCTTCCAACAAAACTGTTAGTTGTTGTGTGACTGGGAAAACAAAGTGTCGTGTTGAAGGATAAATTAGTGGAAACGAGGGACTTGTGCGAGTAGCAAATTTACTTTATAAGTGAGAAAATGGCAAAAATCATGTTGCCTTTGTTAGCCTTTATTGGCGTTTTTGGCTTGGGCGTCCAGGCAGCCGATCCCAAATGTAAGTAAAAATAGCCAAAGAAAAGCTGCGGTTAATTGTTTTTTTCTTAATGTTTGAAAATTTGTATGTGTACAGGTTGGGTTGGCGTACCGGAGGCTCTTCTCCCGAAGAATCTTCCAGACTGGCGTGACATGGAAGATTATTGTCTCAATAATGTAACAGCTCATATCAAAAATGAGCTTGGGGCCTCTATGACTTATTTGGCAATGGTATAGTTTCAATTAATTTGCTGCTTTCATAATAATGACATTTCATAAAATGATTTTAGAACCTGCCATTAAATGAGTTTTTTGTTGTTGTTGTAGGGTGCCCACTTCTTGAGTTCTCACAATTTCAGACCAGGCGTAGCAAAATTGTTCATGAAACATGCTGGAGAAGAGCGGGAGCATGCCAGAGCACTTATTGAATACGTTATAATGAGAGGTTATGAGATTAAAGAGGATGTGATTCCAGCACTTGTAAGTCTCAAATTGTTTTGAAATATACTTAACACTCCAATAATTACTTATGTGTATGCCTATTATATGCATAAATTATTCGAGAATTATAGAAAGGAATTTTTTACATGGGGATTTCGTTATCCAGTGTCATGTCATAATACAAACTATTGAAACTATCTTTTATTATCATTTTTTACCTAGAAACCAAAAGCAACTACTTGGAGTAGCGTGGCCGAGGCCTTGACTGACACCTTGACTATTGAAAAGCAAGTTAGAGATAACTTTAAGGATATCATCTTAGCCTGTGAGGGAGGAGCTGAACATTCACATAATGACTACCATGTAAGTTTGTTATTTAATGTATGCATATGTCTGCCTGTATGACCATGAAAACTTCATTAGCAACTTACTGGAACCTACAACTGGTTGTTTGTTTTTTAGATTTCTGACTTCCTTACCGGTGTCTTCCTTGATGAGCAGCACAAAGGTGTACATGAAATTGCAAATCTGTTGGCCCAACTCCACCGACTCCTTCAAAGCAATGTTGATAAAAATCCTAAATATACCGCATTTGCCGAGTTCGAGTTCGATAACATGCTCCTCGCAAAGGAATAAAAAATTACTTTGTGCCATTGCATTATCATTTGTGTAATATTTTCTTAATGTAAAATAGAGAATAATGCGGAAGATACAATAAAACTGTTGAACTTAAATATTGAATATGCCAGTAATTTAAAATTTACAAAATAATAATAATAAGTTGGAAAATTTTGTGATGTTTTACAAACAAGAGCATGAAATAAAGATTTATTTCCGATAAACAAATTTCACTATAAATTCTATATAATATTTGGTTTTTGTTCTACAAACAAATTTTTGAGAATGGTTTTTTTCATTCATTTGTAAATAATTAAAAGAGTTTTGATGCAGCCAGTTTAATATTTAGAGTTTCGACTTGCCATTTCCGGGAATCGATACATTTGGAGCGCTAGCAGGGTACAGACCTTGACGACGTTTCCAGGTAGCGACATTTTCAATAATGAGCTAGTGAAAGACAAAACAGTTATATTTGCAATATCTGATTAATATACCATGCATTTAAAAACCATCTATTGACAAAAATTACCTGATCAGCACTTGGTGTGCCGGTTTCGGCTTCCTTGCGTCCTGCACCACCTTCTGCCATAGACACAACGTGAATGCCCAAACGCTTCTTGCGGTTGGAATTAGGTCCCATTGTTACCTAAATCAAGAAACAGAAAAAGAAAACATTGTTGTACTTATAGAAATGGATAACCAATTACTTATTTTGATCAGATTATTTAAGAAGTACACATTTACCGCATAAAAATCTCTGATATCCTTCAAAGTAACAGTATCGAGTTCAGCTAATTCAACAGCCTGTCGATCAAAGTTGTATTGCTGAAGGGCTATCTCACTCCAGACGAGGTTAGCACGATCAATCATCTTCTTTGGCTTCTCAGACTTACGAACAAACACTGCTTGACGGTGTTGCAAAAATTCCTCCTCCGTCATTTTATTTAAGATTTCCTGTTGGAAGCGCAAATGCGATTATTTACATTTACTAAATTCAACACACTTTAGAAATGATTATGTGCATACGAAATTTTTTTTACACTCTAACCTCCAAATTAGTAAGGAAGGCATCAATCCGACCTTCGACGTAAACTGGATGCCGGTCACTTTGCACCAAAAACTGGATTCCTTGAGTTCCATGAGCACGTCGTACTCCAGTGAATACAATGTATCCGAGCTGCTCCTTAGTTCGCAATTGATTGAAACATGGCTCATTAGCAATGTGTTCCAAAAGCTCAACGAGAACATTTTGCCGAGTTCCCTGTAATCCGGTTTGAAAAAGTACAGCGGCACAGGAGCTTAGATGGGTTTTTGTCTCAGATTGGAAGAGGTGATTACTTCCTGCAATGTAAAAATAATTCGGGTTATTTCCGCTTTTATGCAGATTTACTTATAAAAATCACATTTTAACAATTACATACCTTCAGGGAGATTAATTTCTCTCAATCTACTTGTCTGCGACGCCAACAACGAATTTGAACCCTTGTTTTCAAAATGCTTTTGGCAACTGTTTACCAAGGTTGTAGCTTCCTATAAGTAATAACATGAAAACATATTTATTCACAAATATTATGATATTATTGATATAATCAGTCACTACAAAATTAGCTTACCGCTGACGTGATGTTACCGTAAACTAGCCACTCAAATTTTACTTTCTTTACAAATTCCTTTGCAAATTCTTGGAACCTTTCCAATGTGACCTCTGCTCAAATAAAAATAAACAAATGTCATTTTTTTACAAACACTACAACACAATCACACAAAACTAAGGAGAAAAACTAAACAATCTTACCATCCATTGCGTTCAGTAACTCCTGATTAGACCACCGACGCTACAATTAAACAATATAGTTTGTTAGTAATGTTACGGGTTACATAGTTAATAGGCATAATTATTGAAGGTACAAGGAAAAATATTTTCACAAACCTCACGTAGAATATACGACATGTAATAAGACGAATGAGAATACGGCTGCTCATCTTCCCAATTCTTCAAAGTTCGCCAGTACAAATCTTTTAAAACTTCAAAACGCTGCTGATCCACAGTTGGATCGACAATTTTTTGCAGAACGCATTCCAGCAACACGCCAAGTTTGTGATCATAGCCATTAACAACAACCTCAATCCCGTAAACAGAGTCAACAATCATATAATGAAGACCGGCAACACTAGCAGCATAAGAATATTCGGTGAGAATATCCTTAACGATGTTGACAAACAAATGATTCAAATTTGTTTGAATTGGCTCAGTTAAAGGAAGGGGACTGTGAAAACAAAACAAATGGTATGGTAAGATTTAGCAAATGGATGCAAGGGTAATTTGTAATATGATTAAGAATACGAAAAAAATACCTAAATATCTCCACCCTGGTTACTGCCTTTGGCATTGTGTACTCATTATCTTGAAGATACCATAAACGCGACATTGGAGTCTCGTTGATTATCCGGGGAACAATTCCACGCTAAAGGGTAGAAAAAGAGTTGGGATAATAACAATGTATTCAAACATGATTGAAACTGAATATCGATCAATTATATTTTCATGCCCATCTTACGTGTTCATCCCGTGGTTTGAGATCAAAATTCGACGGAATGAACTCATTCTTTGGGGGCACTTTCAACTCATCATTTGTTCCACAGTCCTTCCATTGCTGACATAAAAAAATCGACAAGTTTTTTACATTTCCTTTCCACATATGTATATCATAAACTATATATATTGGGATAAACTTACATCAATTAATTTAGGCTCGATCTTTTTGAGATTGTACTTAACGCCATACCATTCTTCAACGTTTTCAGTTTTACCTTCGAATTCTTTGGACACAATAGTTACTCTGCAATGGGATTTTAAAACAACGATAACTATAAAGCTTGTATTTATAAGAATTAAACTCTTTGAAAATATTATGTTGCTTAAATCACCTAGATTTTTCAGGGACCATACAGTCCAGAATTTCAGTTATCAGTTCCGGTTTGAAATCTGTCAGTATGTATCCAGCACTTAAAACATCAGTCAGTGGATAGTTCTGGAAACCAAAACAAAAATATGATAGCAATAAAGTATCGATTAAATATAGATATTTTATTCAGCATATTTGAATGGTATAATTAAGTATTGAAACTATGACTTACGTGCATACAACTAGACACATGTGTGACGTATGATTGGGGGCGCTCCTTGTCTTTGAAACGAAACAACATTGCGTTGACATCTCTCATTTCTTCCCAAACCCATTGCTGGGGTCCCAACTTTCGCAACATTTGTAAATACTAAAAAGTTAAACAAATTCACATTATTGACTATTGGCCTAAAAGAGCATATTCTCTTGTATATTATTTTTAAAGTTTAATTTGTGCGAACCTCAAACATGTGATTTACAATGGCATCAGTGTTTTTCAAACCTTCGGTTGTGAGGTCCACCGCAATTTTAAATGTTCCAAAGCCACGTGCTGGAACATGAGATCCAGCTTCCAAATGATTAACCCAGTTTCGTTCCTTTAAGAGGGACAGTAAGCTACCAACGCCTTCATGTCCAATTAAATGAGACAAATATCCTTCAGCCTGCAGAGTACAGAACATATAAAAATTGCAGTCTTTGCTAAAACTTCGCTCGTCTTCTTATCATTTCCTTTTAACTATGCTTCGTAAATAATTGATCTTACTGATGACTTGTAATGTTCAGTGGTATCGGGAATGGGGAACATCACAGAAAGATTTCGAATGTCCTTTATCGGCACCATTTCAACTAGACTTTTAAGTTCGTTTTCACCGTAGGGATTCTCTGGCCATGCAGGTGCCTTGACATCACGATTTTCAACATCACTAAACAAAGACTCAATCAGCTCTTGTAATTCATCCAATGTTTCCGAACCCAATACGGCCAGTGACATGATATTGGATGAATAATGATTGCGATGGAACTCCAAAAGGGCAGATCGCACATCTATACTTTTCGCCTTTGGTCGTATCCAAAGAGTGTCTCTGTTACCTGGATGGAATGTTTAATTGATTCGTTGCAGTTATATAATCATATACAATATCAGACACAATGAAGAAATATTTCACATTGGAAGTTGGAAGTACCTGTAGCAAAACTGGAATAGGGATGTTTGGGGTCAGCCGTACCCACCTCTAGCTGATGACTCCGCCACGGGTCACTTGGAATATTTTTCTCATGTTCTGAATGAACCGCGTTAACCTCTCGTTCGGTGGCCGATTCAGTAAACAGGGGTGAAATAAAGAATTGGGAAAATCTATAAAAAGACAATTTAACAATTAGCTTGAAGACTTAAAATATTAGTAATTAGGAACCATTACTAAGTAGTAAAATAAGGACACTGACAACCAGCTCACCTATCTAATGCCCCTTTCAATGCAGACGGAGACACATCAAAATAATAGTTGGTGTGATCCCTCGCGGTGTAGGCGTTGGAACTCCCTCCATTTTCAGCCAAATACTTTGAATAATCATTTTCTTCTGGATACTTTGCAGTTCCCAAAAACAACATATGTTCTAAAAAGTGAGCCAAACCCTGCAGTTCACCAGGATCATTCATACTACCTAAAATAACACGAATAATACGATCATGTTAATAAAAAATTAAAACCTCATCTTCTACCATTCAATTCAAACTGGACTTACCAACTGCAACAGATAATGACGCTGCCGACTTATCAGTTTCAGGATCACTGATAAGAAACACCTTCATATTGTTAGGTAATACAACTCCTCGATACTCCCTTTTGTCAAGTGGAGACTTGACCACCCCTGAATAAACGGTACTTGCTTTCGCCATCCTTGCCACATGTGCACTAGCCGTACTGGCCTTTCTTTTACACCTGAAACAAAAAGAAGAAACAAATTAATTAATTAACAACTAACCAGCAATTAATTAATCAATCAAAAAAAATCACACCCTCATCATTCCTTAACATCCAAAAATGTGTATCCACACCATCATTCATGCCATGACCATTAACTAACTATACCTGAGCGCTTCTTCTTTGTCGTCTAACGCCATCACGTGGCGTTACAACAACGGCTATCTACAGATGACTACTTTAAAACAAATGAACTCGCCTAAGTACCCAAAATATTTGATAACCCAACCATAAGATACAAGTAACGGCAACAATTGCAATCGAAACACCAATGAGTGTTGCGTCCATTTTTAAAATTTTAAATCAGAAAAAAAAGAAAAATTAAGATCCCACCACAAGTTAAACCACAAGAGTAAAGAAAGCCAATTAAAGACGCAAGGATTAATGACACTGACTGAAGTTGTAATTATGACATAGAAAAAATTTAATTTCGGACAATTAAAATCTGACTCAAAAACAGCAATGTTTACAATAGCTTAGCTCAACACTCTGATTTCACGATCGAAAGACATGGGCATTTCGCACAAAAACTATCCATGCATAAACGGAACAATGGAAAATCTGTTCCGGCGCTCAAGCTCTGCTATACCTCCTCACTTTCTAAACTACAATTTTTTTGTAATTATTACTAAAGTTAACTACGGTTAGTCCTACTTTAAGTATAACTATTTTTTTGAATATAATACATACCCTATAAGTATTCCGGACAAAATAGATCGACCAGAAAATATAGTTATGGATTTGAATGTCAAAGCCATTCAGCAGTTGGCTCACACTCGAGGCGTCGATAAAAATTAAAACCGACGAAGAAAAGGACCCTCGTGGATAACTAAACAAGGCTTCCAACTGTACACTCTTCGCTTTGCCTTATCACCTAAACCACTCATTAATTTTCCCACACAGGAAAGTAATTAGAGAGATAATTAAGAGACTATTACAGAGAAAGAGAAGATTCAAGAATTTTAGGTTTATTTTTCTCAAATTTTTAGAACAAGTTGTGTTGATAACTGATGTCTTAGATATTATTCTTGTTTAATATAATTTCCCAGAATTTAATGATTAATTATCTTCCCATTTAAATTTTTTTCTACCTACTACCTATTATTATTGCTATATACAAAACAAAAATTATGTAATTTCACAGGAATTCCTTGTCCTGTTGTATTCTATATACACAACTAGCCTTTCAAACTCTAGTTACCATGCAAATGTTGGAATGAAAAAATTAGCAATTTAATTGAAACAATTTTCGAAAATCCGAGTATTTTAGAAGAAAAAACCTGGTCTATAATGCCTTGCTACAAGAGATAAGCCCACTTTCTATACACAAATTTTTGTCAGCAATATTTTTGCAAACGTCCAGGTATATACCAGAGAGTACACCGTCTGTGTTAACATTAACTTATCGTTATCTTTTATGAATGATAATCTGTTAGGTATGCTGTATGAAGATAAGATTTAATTTTAAAAAAAGTCAGCTGGAAAATATCGACGATACTTACAAAAAACGAGAGAGATTTATACGGTTTGAGGCAGCTTTTTGGACAAGAAAATGTGTGGATCTTGTGATGTGAGAAGAGTGTAGTTTTAAGTTTTAGTTGAGCCAAATTTACACAGGGCTCTGGGCTGCCGAAATCAAAGTATATCTATCTGTCTGTCTGATGCAAAACCAACTTTATAATTTCACATCTTCAAAAAAAATGTGTGAGTTGTTCATTTGTAATATGAGGTGATGTACAATGTCATGATGACATGCACAATTTTTAGTCTATGAACCAGCAACAATGGTCAATACCCAAAAATTGTAAATGATGATGATGATGATCTGGCATTTATGGCCATAATGAAAAAATGTATGAATGGTTTTTGGTTTTAGGTATTTATGGCAACCATCATTTATTTAGGCCTGGCATATGGAGGAAAAAAAAAGCCTGGTTATCTATTGGTAGAAGAGAGGTGGAGGATATAAATGGATAATATGGAGGGTATATGTCTATGGAGAAAAACGGAACGGACACGGCGGTGGAAACCGGGTAGTTGGAACAATTTCGGCGTTGCTAGCCAAAGGAAAATATTAGAAAGCGAGTGGACAGTAGTGTGGCTTGTTAGGTAGAATATATGGATGTATATGGCTTGGCATTGGTTGGACGATAGCTTTCTTTGTCATTATTTTTTATTGATGTTCTTGTATCTAGAAGAGTCCCTGGCTTTTATTATCTATAAATGATGTGGAGTGGAGAATCGGGAATCTCTGGACACTAAGGCTTACTGGTGTTGTGACATTTGAAAAAAGCTCATAAAATTGGAATGGTGGAGTGGAGGAGGAAAAGGAGAGGCACTAATGTGGAATGATTAGCTGGGGAAATTGGTTCCAACGAGGGAAAAGCTAACGAGATACTTTGAGAGAAAGTTACAATTAGGTTTAAAAGCTTTCTTTTTCTAGAGAGGTGGAAAAAGGAAAGGGATTTAAAGAGTAATGATTTCATTTCTGTTCTAACAATAATGTCGAATGGGCTCCTATTAATATTAAATGTAGAATGTAATTGAAAATAAATGCTTAAAAGAGTTCTATTTTGGTTGCAGATTGATGTGTTATATGCGGAGGTAATGCGTAATTTTTATGCTTTTTTAACCACGTGGTATTGTGGAATGACTATGATTTAAAAGGAAATGGTTAATGAACTTAAATATGAATATAGGTGCATTTGCAGATTTACATTTTATGGTGGAGGCGGAACAAGAAAAGCAAACTTAATTTTTAACCCCTCATTGGTGACAGTTTATGACATCAAAATATACATACCGTTAAATATGACTAGAATTTGTTGTAATTCTTAATTACCCTGTCATTATGCTCAGAATGGTGTTCATGAAAGGTTCCGTTTCTTTCAAGACCTCATTAACCTCCAGCTTGACGGCACACAAGTAGAAGACCTCGAAGTCCTTCCGGGGAATGCTAAACACTCCCTTGTACATGACTTCCAGTACAAGTTTAAAGTGCCTTGGATGAATATCCTGACGGTGAATTAGGATTTCATTTTTGTGTAAACTGTCACTGTTGTTAAGCTCCTTGATGAACCTGAATATCATTGGGGAGTAAGAGCAGACGACCAGCTTGTGACAACGGACCTCATCAATAATTTTTACGGTGCTATTTCCTCTGCTTCTAAGAATTGATCCTCCTCCGGGGGGCACGGGTTCATCGGTGAAGATGACGGTAAGGTCCATAAGCTCCTTGGTCTCCGCAGCGTCCAAAATTCCCTTGAGCAGGTGCATACCATGTTTAGCGTACCCTGACGAGGTGGATGGTCCAAATCGAAAGGTCCGAGTATCCTTATCATAGGACATTTTAGTTCGCAAATGTTCTACTCAGCTGTTTTCTGCCTGCAAAACAAATTTTTAAAACCTCTTAATTAATCCGATAA
>JAHZMV010006362.1:0-14153 GCA_027743765.1 Coecobrya sp. COE2
ATCGCCCCCACCAGAACACCGGGCATCTCCCACCCCAGAATTCCGGGCATCTCCCCCACCAGAACACCGGGCATCTCCCCCACCAGAACACCGGGCATCTCCCCCGCCAGAACACCGGGCATCCCCAACACAACAACATCGAGCAACACCCCCTGGAGATCATCGGAGGACACCACCACCAGAACACCGGGTAACTCCAGAACCCGACCGACGTGCTTCTCCCGAACCCGATGCGACCCCTTCCATATCCCCAACATCCACAATGTACGAATCCATGGATAACTCACGTGAAGAATCACCACCTCAATCTCCACCTCCACGTTATTCTCGATTTGGTCGTTTATTACGCGCAACAAGTTTCTTTCGGTTCAATTAATTAATTAGTTTCATGCCAATAATGTGTTCAATTTTTTCCATGGTTTGCTTTATTTATTATTAGTATTTCTTTCAATATATAAATTATTCATTGTTTACTTTGTGAATTGCATTTCTGGTATTACCTTGCATTATGTTAAAATACATAATTGAAAGCATTATTAATTGTTTTGAATCGTGGTATTTAATTATTTATCAGTTAAAAAGTTATCACTTATCCATAAAAACATGAAATTTTATCCATCAAAAAGTAATCACTCATCTATAAAATTTAAGAAAATTATCCTCAAAAACTCATCACTTTACACAAACCCCTCATAGCGTAACTACTACGATTTTTCATATTCTGATTTCGCCTTGTAAACTGGTAATATGTTATCTACAACATGTGTACTAAACGTAAGGTATTTGCAAGCGTTAACCGTTAGAAACCGTTACGATTTCAAAAAATTTCAAATTATTACATGTCATGTTGCATATCATTCAACTTCACTTGATGTTCTGAGAAGATTCTACAATCAATTTTAGTCGTACAAGTTATCACCTTTCAACAATCCATTAACGTTTTATGAATTTCTTACGATTTTGTTATAATCTTTGTCAACTATAAAGGTTTTGCACACTGACTTCATCAAACGAACAATAGTTTGGATGGTGGTTAAAAATGCAATGTCTGTAATATCTGGTTATACATGTCTACGATTCCGGTTGAATTTTCACTTTCTAGGCTGCTATCTGCATTGTCAGTTAAGGGATTACCTCTGTCATATGTAGTAACTAGTCGCAATAATACCAGTTTTAGTACAATCATGATAACTAGTAATACCACTGACAATTGATAATGATGCATATGGTTTTCTTTACCAGAAACCAGTAGTACAAAACAAATACACTCAAGTGCCACCGTCCAATATAATACAAAAGAAAAAATCGACAACAATTGCGTCACCGTCATTGTAGTAGTTGGATATTCTATTGCAAAGTGAATTTCAGTTTAAATGATTGTGATGAAAATTATAATATATTTATCACGTAACTTAAAGAGTATATACCTATATTTACATTAAGAATATATACCTATATTAAAATAAAGAATATATACCTATACTTAAGAATATATACCTATATTTAAAGTAATATAATTTACTATAATGTGCTAGCTTACTGTAAACCGTCCAGAATTTTAAAACTCGCAAGATGGGAATGTGGGCTCCAGTCTACAATCAAATTATCCTTTTCATCATCAGGTTCAGAATCGGATATAATTTCCTCTTCCAACAGATACGGCTCTTCTTCGTCTTCTTCAACGTTTGTAAAATACTCAAAGT
This sequence comes from Coecobrya sp. COE2, assembly GCA_027743765.1. Lineage (NCBI taxonomy): Eukaryota > Metazoa > Arthropoda > Collembola > Entomobryomorpha > Entomobryidae > Coecobrya > Coecobrya sp. COE2. Next base: position 1,704 of record JAHZMV010006362.1, read on the forward strand.
AGTGTAAGTATCGTTTATTAACGATGCCCTTGAAAAGTCTCATTCGTTGTAGACGTTTTAATATAACTCGATATTTAATTAGAAAATTTGGCCATCGTATTAGGGGCAATGTCTTCTCATGATATCTCCATTGTTTGAAATTGATTAGTTGCATGCCTTCATAGTTTAGTAAATTCTTCTGATTCCTTTTTTTATAATAACGTGAAATGCATCGCCGGTGAAAGTTACAAATGAACGGAAATACAGCGTTGTTACAGTCATAACAGCATTCTTCCTTACATTTGAATATAATACACGGATAGGATGTTCCTGTGCAGTTACTGGGCTTCATTTCCACTGTAACGGGTGCAAATAATCTGGATATAAGTATTTTATTTAGCTTGTTTCATTATGCCCCACATCACCGTTCATCTATCATTTTTCTACCACAATCAATGTATGTGTAATACAGATGAAGTTAACAATTAGCTGTAATTTTTCTAAATGCCCATTCCCCCCCATTAAGTAGTATCCATTGCGACTTGTTTTTCTTTATCGAATCTAATGAAACTTTGTGAATTTGCTAAAACCATAACTGTAATTGGTTCTTCTAACGCTTCATGAAACTTCATATCTATTTTAATTTGTCCGTGCTTTTGATCATATTTTGTATTGGGAAGTTTCACAGGGACAATCTCAAAGTAAAAAAAAGCCAATTTAGAACAAAAGTCGTCAATTGTGATGAAGTTTGTGCAATTATTTTCTCTCAGTTTTTCCATTAGCGCCATATAAGCTGAGAGAAACTTCTTTTTCTGGAAGTTTACGGAATATTGTTTTTGGATTGCTATTTCACTATCTATACAAACTTTAATGCTACTAACGTTGAAATTTTTAAAGACTAGCGGGTTCGTTTTAATCGTGCCGTTAAAACTAGCTGTTGGAAGCATAAATAATAATATGCTTTCTGGAAGAACACCGCTAAACATGGGTGGTGTAATTGTTGACCCACCACCTTTTGGAATGCTGAATGTTTTCACTTCCACTCGTTCATACTCAAGCGAAGGGAAATGACCCAATCGCATGTTGTTAGCATACATGTCGACAATGTCAGGATGTGGAAGAACTTTACGACAATGAAATATGACCTGGTCTAAACAGATTTTAAAATCATCATCTTTAATCTGTGTTGTGACCGCAGATGTTCCTGTCCCAGTCGTATGATCTTGGCCTATTAGAGCAAAGGCTGGAGAGCTGCGTTTCATTTTAATACGAACGTCTACATTACTAGGGATAAACTGATTTGTAAAAAACAAAGGTTCGGCAATCTTTCCAATTAAGTTAACAACACCGCTCCGCGCTGTTTGAGTCATTCGGTCAGACTCATTTTCGTTAAACATGCCCGATCGCAAAACGGACTTTCTGTCTGCCTCATTGTGATTGAAGAGAGCGGAGATGAATGCGGTAAAAGGATAAAAGTTTGACGATGGGTTGATTGGAAAATCATTTAAATATATCTGCACGTCAGAAAAAAGACTCCATAGGAAATTTATTGGTGGGCCAGACATTATCCGTGTCTTCAAGATTTGTCCCATTTTTCTTAAGAATGCGTACCGACACTTCCAAGTATGAAGAGTATAAATCAAGGAAATGAATATTGTTTGAAGGAATAACAAGTTCCACAGGACCGGTAGAGTCTAAACTACTAACTGGATAAACGGAAGAAACTTCAGAACTTATCACCGACCGTTCCAAAGGACGATCATAAAAGAGGTCGAATTTGTTTGTATAACCAATTATTTGTTTCGCCATTTTCGGAATTAAACTTTTGGTTTCTTTAAAGTAATAGATTTTTTATTTTGCTTCTTTTTATTTTTTTTAGCCTGGGTGTATTTTGGATTTGATCTCTTGCGTTGGAGTTTTATTCCACGACTGACTTTAGACACTTTCTTGGGCGTGCGTTTTATCTTCTTTTTCATTACTTTTTTGTCCTTCTTTATAAATTGTTTGTACAAAGTGATCTGACTTGAAGGATCTGAAATGAATTGTGGCTGTGAATGTCTGAACTGTAGCTTACACCCTGATCTATTACACTTCATTTTTCTAATTTTCATTGTCTTTCGCGAATGTGAAGGACAGCAGTTATAGGAGCACTTCCAATTTTAACTTCTTCAAAGTTTTGGTTTAAAAAAGTAAGTTCAATTTCGGGAATATATAGCGAGCTTAATTGCACGTATTGTAAATTTGTGAATGACAAATAGTTAGCGGTTTTCAAGCTTTGAATTGGAATTATTTTCAATACCGGTAAAGAAGACGAACAATAAAACTGGTCTTTTACTATATCTGCAACAACGATAATGTGATCTCTTGAAGCTTTGGAATACAACTGATGCAGTTCAACAGTATGAGTCCCGTATTTAAAGGTGTGATCCCCAGATAACCCTAACGCAGTATTAAAAGATGATGGGAATTTTACACGTAATTTGTCTGACAGTGTGATGACTACATCATTGTCATTGAAAACGACATTCACGTTAATTTCGTTTTCGTTAAACGCGGTGTTAAATGATTCTGCCAACGAGTCCAAACTATCATCGTCCGGTTTCGTTAAGTTCAATATTTCTTTCTCATAACGTATCACTCCCAACGATAGGTTATTCAAACTTTGTTTAGTCTTTTCTATGACACGTTCAGTCAATGTTTGACTCCCTTCGAAAATACCGTTTGTGGTATAGAGTGTACTTAATCCCAATAAAGAAGCAAGTGGCTCTTGAACATAAAAAGAATACCCCTCTGGCAACGTTAATTCCACTGCAACTTTGAAATCGTTGTTGGTATCATAATTTTGAGTAAAGCTCACATACTTTAAATGTTCACCACCACTAGAGAGTTCTGCAAAAAGTCGTTGTGGCAGGGAGCCAATTTGAAACCAAGATGACAAATTTAGTTTGTACGATGCGTCAATTGGTTTTTCCACTACAATATTATCTTCTGCATTTATTTCAATCAGTGGTGGCGAAAGATACTTCACGTTTGTTGTTGTAGAGTCATAAGACAAGGCCATTAATGCGCATTCATACGCTCCTGTAGGTAATGATAATGGATAAAAAAGACTATTTCTAAACCGTGAGGTTGTATTGTCAAATAAATCCAGATTATTGTTGCTGCAAATCGTTATATGAAAATCTTCATCCATGATGAACTAACTGAAGTTCTTCTGAATAAAAGTGTCCCTCAAGTATATTGTTATCAGTGTCTGCTAATTTGTAGGTAATAGGTATTGTATGATTTACTTTAATTATTTTGTAGGATTCGGGGGACCATCTTTTTTATAACTTTTATGAAATGTCAATTTTGCATCACTAATTTTAACATAGTTATTTAAATGAAAAACTTGTTTTGACGGTTTTACTGCTTTGCGATATAAATTTTTCCAAACAAGCTCCGAGTTTTTTTCTTTAGAGGCTTCAACAGGAGTCATTAATGTAGAGCTATGCTTCGCATTATTGTAAGAGTCAATTATGTCGGGAATTACTGTAACCCAACGCAATTTTTGTGAATAAGTCAGATAACGGTATACGCGTGCTTTCAGTGTACGTATAACTCTTTCACAAATATTGTTTTTTCGCTTTGACTTTCTTACGTAATGTATAATTCCAATAGATTTGTAATACTCTGTCATTAGTTTGGAAGTAAACTCTTTACCACCATCCACTTCCAATCTAGTTCCAGGTTTGATGTTCTTAAAAATTGTCTGGAAAGCCTTTTTAACAGACTCTGGTTTCTTGTTCTTTAAATTTACTCCGTAAACAAATTTACTATACGTGTCCATCACCAAACATAACCACTTATACCCAGAATTATGTCTGCTGTATCTTTCAAATGAAAGTAAATCAGCACAATAAATAGTTTTTGGTCCATAGACCATGAATCTGCGTGTTTGATAAGTGTATTTCACTGGTTTGTGATAAACATAAGAATCTAGTTTCTGGAGTTCTTTCTCCACCAAGCGTTTGTTTTTTATGTTTGATTGTTTAAGAAATCCTGTAAGGGCACTAAATGACCCTTTTAGTTTCGGATTTTGATATCTTCTTGTTATATATTTTGGATCCATCAACAATAAAAATATCCTCAAATATTATCCAATCGGCTTCGGAGAAACGCAATTTCTTTGTCTGCTTTTCTTTCTGGACGTGATGGCTTTTATTGCTTTCTAGAGACGCTGCACTTTCATGTTCACGTTCACTGTCACAGCTCGTACTGGACATTTTATGAAAATGCTCGTACTCTTCTATTGGCACAAGTTTAAAGATTTTTGCCATTTAATTGCCCTCACACATTAAAATAATTGCTTCCTCTATCAGAATGCTAAGTAGTGTTGCGGTTAAGCACCGAATGATTTTAATATGCTTAATAAATAAAGTACGAATTGCTTTAAGTGCTCGCTGTTTCTTCAAGGATTGAGAAAGTTTGCTAGCTGGTGAATTACTACTTGTGTACGAATGAAAATTTAACACTACTTCAGCAACAGCTTTTATTTCCTCCTCACTTGCATTTAGGATTTTATTTTTAATTCGATTTGCGTCTCTCGTGACCAAAGTATTTAAAAAGTCCTTATTTTCCAATATTCTTTGCATCCTCAATGGGAATGTACACCTCCAAATCTTTGGAGTATATTATTTCATTTATAAATTGTAGTTCAGCAGGTGTGTGATGTTGAAAATCGATGTAAATATATCCAAATGGTTTATTTACAGCCTTGTTGTATGCATCATGAAGAAATTGACTTTTTGATGGGGCAACTTGTGAAGATAATTTTGATATTATGCTTTTATCTCTCACATTACGGAAATAACACAAACCATTAGCATTTAATGACGTTAGTCGTAGTTGTTTTATATACAAATGCTGCAACGTAACAATTATACTACAACGTTGATGGTGCATGCGTTGTGTAAAAAAGGTGTTTATCCAATTTGCGTATTTAGCACTTTCAAAAATTGTAATATGATCGTCAATAAATAGGAGACAATCAGAAATATCAATCCTATCAACTTCTTCAAGTTCGGTTGTAAAAACTGTTTTTAAGGGTAACTGTTGAATTTTATTGTATAACTCTTGCCACTGTTGATACACAATAATAACTTTTTTAAATTTTTGTGTGTACACTTTATCTATGTCTTTAAGTATATTATAAAAAACACTCGTCTTGCCAGATCCACTTGGACCCACAAAAAGTGTACCACTGGGATGTCGAAATTTTAACTGTTCCTCAGAGAACATTCTTTTGGAACCACCACAAGCACACTGACGAAGTCACAACGCAATCACCGCGTTTTATACCACCTCAACCATACTTAATTTCCTTAGAGCCGTATGGAAGGGTCTCATAAGTATTCTTTAACCATCTTTTGATTTCCATACCGTTTAAGCATCTCTTTTTACATATCATTGTCACTAAATCTTGGTTTTTGCTGCGAATGCATTTAAAAATTACATATGATTGAATAGGCAAGTGTAATGCATGCACAAAATCATCAAATGTAGTCTGTTTTGCTACTGCAGCCCGAGGCACTCCTTTAATCTTTTTGACAACACATTGACCGTACGAGTCACCCTCCACAAAAACAAACTTTTTTTCGGTGTTGTCAAAAACTCTCCGTATAAATTTAACGCAATAATTCTTTGACTTCAATGCACACATTTCTGTTATTATTGCGTTTGGGTATTCATTTTTAAAGCAACCATGACGCATTTTGTTTATACTTGAATAATAATCTTTAAATACATCATCTTCTTGATTATATGCGTGATTGTCAAACCACGAGGGGTGTTTTGCAACATCACTGAATATATTCTCCGTTAACGCCCATAAGTAGGCACTATCCGTGTCTGTATATATTAGTTTAACGGTTTTAAATAAAGGTGTAATTACATAAAACCACCATCTTGTCATATGATTTTTTGAATGACTTAAAATTGACGCGCCAACGCCAATGGGCGTATTTAAAGTAAAACTCCTACGCCTTATCATAAATAAAACCAAATCCTTGTGTATTGGCACTATATTATATAATAGTGGGTTCCGTGAGTAAAATTCTAATTGTTTAGGTGTTGTTATTACTCTAACATTGCATCTATTTTCCTTCCGTTCGAGTGTTTTCCCATAAGTTTCATTAATAGAGCTTTTAATAAGATTTTGTTCGAATTTTGAACTAGCCGTGGCACGTAGATTACACATTTTTTCCACATAACCCGCTGCCCATTTGCTTTGACTAAAGTGTAATAGTTTATGAATTCGTGTAATAGTTGCCCCTAAGCGAACGTACATTTGTAAGGATGACAAATGTGCTACATAATTGTATTTAGGTTTCAAGTCACAAATTAGCCTACCCTCTTTATGAATATTATCATTTAGACCAAGTGTTTTCTTAAATTGTTTTTGGTATGGGCTCAACTCATTTTCATCGACACATCTGTGGGATGGAAACAAGGGCCATTGCGACAATTTGGAATGATGTATATCATCTATTCGTAAGTCTACCTCTGCAAAATAGCATGAATCTCCTTCACAATCAAAATTTTCAATAAATTTGGTGGGGTCTCCCTGAATAATGGAGGCAACATCCTCCCCACTAATTAGTTTAAACCCCCCTGTGGGGAGGGGGAGGGTGAAACAGAACGAGTACAACGCGTTGGCGTCAAAAGCTGCTATGTATGATGATGGTTTTGTTTTATCATAATCCGGCATAAAATAATTATTGGCTTTTTTATACCTATACCCTCCAACACTACATACCCCACCATAAACGCATTTAGAAATAAATAACCAATTTGTGTAGTTTGATATTTGTTCCAGCTTAATATTTGTAGCCTTTAAAAAACTGTGATATACAAATTGAGATAGCGATAAAAAATGACAAATATCTAACCCGTGGAGCTTGTACATTCCCTGTCTTAAACTATCATAGCAACTGGCTAATAAAATTGTGTCCAGGCGATTATAGACACGACAAAGGTCGCCCAAATTGCTAATACAAAGTTGACGCCATAATTTAGTTGCGTTTAAAAATGTTTCTTCATCTACAACTTCACACTTCAAGTCATTGTAATAATGAGACTTATCCCATATGTCTACACGTGTAAAATCTGTGAACTTAGTCAACAAATTATATGGAAAAATACTTTTAGCAAATAATAATGATATGTCTAATCCATTTGCAATTTCATGTTTAAACTCCTGCTCTACTAACTTAAATTTTTCCTTGCCACTTCCATTTTCGTAGAGTGTCTTAACCATATCAGATAACGAGCACTTAAACAGTCCTAGGGCGTCGATTATTTGAATTGGTCCAATTGATATGCACACAAATTGTTCTGAAGTTCGTGGGATAATAGAAATAGTTTCATTCTTAAATTCATGAAGAACTTGGCAGATTAGTTTATTGTCGTAATTGCTTCCGCCGATTAAAACGACAGGAAATCTATATGAAACTTGGCAACTATTATTGCAAGGCGTCTGATGAGCATATCCACGAAAATTATATGGTGGTGTGTGATGATGATCCAAAATCACATTTCCACGTTTAAAGTCTGATTTACCAAACATGATTTCGTTTGCATCAATAGCTGAAAATTTCATTCTTTTCTTTGAGTTTCATGTATGTGTTTAATACGCTTTTTTGCATCTGTAAGAATTTCGTGGATAGCCAGTTTTGCTACTTGCTGTCCTTCGCACGATTGTAAAAAATCATTTCCTCCTACTTTATCTCCACGAGTATTCACGCAAACCCATGCATACGACGCTGCTACGTGTCGCTGAGTTTTAGCATAATTTGGACCTATTTCATTAATTGGATGCAACGCGCTTTCAAAGTCTAACACATAATAATAAGGCACAAATTCCATTGCATCATACCTAGTAAATGACAAGATTGGATTTTTGGAAATCTTTGCGTTACCAACAAGCTTTTTGCAATATTCTTTGTGTATGTTAAAGCTTTCTCTCTTGTTGAAAGTATTCAGACAATTCCGACATACTAGTTGGGTACCACTGTTATGACCATTGCGAAGTAAGTTGCTTAAATTTGCAATTAAAATAAAATGTCCACATGGAACATCCTGCCCAGTGTTATCATCTATAAGTAATAATAGATCTACATGATCACGCTTTTCTTCTTCACATGTGTATAGTGGATACAAAAATTTCGCTATTTGCTTATTATTGTTTATGAAGCGTCTCCATTTTGGTTCTGTCATATCTACAGGTGAAACGTTTTCATTTGCTTTTGAAACATCGAAGCCAAAAATAGACAATGACAAATTACTGTTACTTTTTAAGAATTTGGGGACCTGATTTAGCGTCATAGGAAAATGCAATCCCTCCAAATTAAGTAGATTCAGCTTGTTGGTTCTCTGATAATACTCAGCTTTGCGTCTTTCATAGTAACTATTTTTCCCCTGTGGAGGTGACAACTTTGCCAGGATTGCATAAGCAAAACACATGTCATCAGAACACGATACATTAACTATTGAGGAGCTTTTTTCTTTCGGACGCAAGAGCATTGGTGTTTTAATATATCCAGATGCTTTGACATGTCTTAAGTATAAGACGCGCATACAAAACTCAGTAAGATATTCCACAGTCCACCCAGATTTTTGCACTAGGTAAGCATCAATTTGTTCTTCGATTTTTTTGTTCGCCGTCTCTATCACATGTGTCAGCATTCCACTATGAAGTACACTATGATGATAGGAGAGGAACACTGGTATGGGGTCTGTATATTCCTTTGTATTTGTACTTATATCAAACCGACTAAACAGCACATGCACATAAAAAATATTTTGTATTGTTTCTTTTCTCTTAGCTCATCTTTTAATATTTTAAGTGTTTCGTCGTACATAAAGCTTAATGCATCAGAAGGGGAAGTGAAATTAAAATCCGAAAGATCAATTTTGTACTCGGATAGAAAATTGTTGATAAAACTGCCTTTCTTAAACTGGAAATCTAATTCCCCATGATTTCTGTGATCAAAGTCAACAATTTCGGAGTTTGAATATTTAGCAAAGTGGTCTTTGTGATGCTCAAACAAATGAAGATCTATTTCGTATGCCGACTTAAAAGTACACGGGCAATAGCAGCATTTTTTTGTTTTATATAAATTAGTATTCACAGCCATATTATAAACCGAAAATTAATTTAGTTTAAAAATCCGTAATCATACCTCACACAAGGTCCACAAACTCGTATGATAGAACTGCATTCTCGAAATAACCAATCCAATCTCAAAATCAAATTTTCAAATATTCCTATTTTGGCAGTAGTATGAAACAAAATGCATTATGAAAAAGTCCCTAGTATATTTTCGGTTTATACCGAAAGCGATTATTGGAAACTAACAAAACAAAAACTTTTGGCAAAATTATATCACAACAGTTATCACACATTGGTATCACCCAAGCTTTTTTATCACAAACCACAAGACAAAGTAAACTCCACTTTCGATAAAAAGGTACTGAAAGGGTCTGACGTGCAAACAATAGGTATATATACAAACTTGTGTTCACTCAACCGCTGGCCTAAAAATTACTATAAAAAGAGACTAATTTTGGTGGCATTTGCATCAGTCCGTTTTGTGTGCTTGTGTTATCTAGTGTTGTGCAGTTTAATAGTAGCATTAAAGTACTTTTTGTACTGTTGTTGTCTATAATTGTCTAGTGTTGTTTGTGTATTTTTTATTAAGTAGTGACAATGTCAAATTCCGATTTGTTACAAGCTTGGAATGTTGAACCGGAAATATCACATAACCTAAAGCAGGAAACGTTGATGTACCGAGTATCAAGTTCGAAATACCTGAAGCGGGTACAATCCCGCATGATACTTCCTGCCGAACAATTGGTAAAAATAGAACTGTCGGAGGGGGGCAGAGTAGCACGATGTCTCTCTATATTTGTCGACCCAACCTCGGAGCTGTACAAAACCTGCGATGAACTATACAAAAAAGTGGCAACAACATACATGTTGGATATAGAAGCCTCCTGTATAAATCAAGGACGTAAATAATTAAAAATGGCGTGGTTTTTGAAACTTCAAATTGGCAAAAAATTGGCAAAAACAAATTAAACATTTATATCGCTACAAAAAAGCACAATTGGGAATTATCAAGGATTGTGGTCATAATCAATATTACAATGTATAATTTTATTGGCATTTGTAAAGCATTATTGGAATAATAAATATTGACAATTGGAATAATCATTGATACATATTATTTGGGAAATGTTGCAGTACATTTTATTGACAATTGGAAAAATCATTGATACGTATTATTTGGGAAATGATGCAGTACATTTTACTCATAAATGGATAAATGGACTGAGAATTTACTCATAGGCGGACAGACAACGGGCTTTCTCCTCGTTCATCTTCTGCTTCACTGTTGGTTAAAAGCAAAATATTCACTTAATGTTCCACATGTAAATAATAAATCAAACTAATCCTATTTCTGGGTTTTGTACAATAGACTTACAGGAATAAAATTTCATTTCTGGACCGGATAGAACAGTTTTATAAAATGGCATTCCACATTCAGCATAGTGCAAGAAATATCTACGATACATACATATTTAGCTGCTTTACATAGAAATACTAGCGAAATCAAATTAACACCAGGATATAATGCTAAATTCAAAACAAAATAAAAACTAAAACGCTTACTTGACACCAATCAGGATTCCGTGAATTGGTGGATATGGTAAACAACGTCCCTCAGTACCGTTTGCAGATGGAATTAAAACGTAGAATTGTGGTGTTGAAGTGCATTTTTTGCACTCAAATTCAAAATCAGGCTCCAGGCGAAATGTTTCACAAATTTCAATTTGAGTGGCTAATCGTAATCCAAACAAAAGGAAAAAGGAAACAAACAAGAATGATTTTCTCATTTTGAGTTATGGTTCGAAAACAAAAAACTTCAACAAAACTTGGAAATGAGAGTTTGAAAATGAGAAAGAACTGGTATGCTTTCCAACAACAAAATGATTTGAGGGTGGTCTTATTAGGGTATATTTATTGATTTTGCATAATCGTAATACATGCACACAGTAATTATAAAATAAAATATTCAAAGGTTATGGAACGTAGAATTAAACGTAATTGGTTTCAGTTTCAGCGCACCGTATACGTTACACCAGTAAGCATAGAGGCGACATCCCTTTGTTGGCTTAAGAGATAACTGTAAACCAAGACCACTCTTTCTGAAGTATACCTAATAAAATATTAAACCAAGGAATAATATGTACGTTATACTAAATGCCGCCTTTTGTATATGATGACTTGAGAAGGATTGGGCATGAAAACTGACCTTTGTAACACGTAGGGGTTTGTAAGAAATCAAAATTGAATCGAGGTCGACAACCAACTGTTTGCTCCAAAAAGATGTATATAATGACAAAAACCTTAAGCAGTCCACATAAATAAAGCGGGTGTTGTTTGATTTATCCAATATTACTGAAAGCAATACATGTTAGTTGAATCGGTGTTATCATATCCGGAGTAAAATGATTAACGATTGTAATTAAAAATATTATTCATTAGCCTTACTTAATGTGGACATATCGGTGGAATAAATGGTATGTAATATAAATTGAAATGAGTTCAGAACGCATTTCCACGCGATGTCATCAATTTTAACTTTAAACCTACCAGATCGTTTTAGCAAATTACATATATTAAAAGCTCCTCTCATTGCTTCTAGATAAAACTTTTTTTTGTCACAGCAGTTTTGATTGTCAGTTATTAAATCATATTTAGCATCATGTATTAAAACACATGATGATGTTTTTAAAAAAAGTACGGAGCACAAGATGTTGATAAGCTCAAAATAGTTGATGCAAATGTGCTTACAAAAGCACTTACTAATCAGTTTTGCCATTTTGATAACACTTATTTAAATATTACGAATTTTATAAATATTATTTTCCTATATTCTAGGTTGTGGAAAGTACTATCAACCCACTCATGCACCCCAAAAACGAGAACTGAACTAAGCTTCGTTTTCGTTGCACTCCACGTCACTATTCTCATATTCACTACAACTACTAATATCTTCATATGGGGGATTAATCACGTTCTCTTCACGTGAACAATGATCAGGATTTGCACTGCTATCGTTCTCTGGTGCAAAGATGAACTCAATTATTTCATCTGGTAATTTATATTCTTGGTTTCCCTCGTCTGGTGGTGTATACATTGACGTTCTCGACTCTATTAAGGAGTTTAGATAAGCATCTACACCACCAGGATAATCAAACCCAAGGATATCTGGTGGGTGCGTTGATGAGTCTGGTTCTAAAATGGACGTCAAATATGCATCAATATCGTCTGCTATATTTGGCTCGGGGGTATTGTGGTTTAAGGATGTGCCTGGCTCAGAGGTTGAAATAGTGGCAGTGTTTTCACCGTTGCATAAAGCTGGG